>NQII01002913.1:244563-366180 GCA_002778355.1 Clitarchus hookeri | reverse complement strand
CATTGTTATATATATATATATATATATATATATATATATATATATATACATTTATATATAGTATGTCCCCTACAAAATGTTTGGGCCAGTATTAGGACAGTAATTTAAACTGGAAATAACATATTAATAACATCTAGAAAAGGTTGAGTTCTGCAGTTTTTCTCTTTATAGCAACTGTTTCAGATAAAATCACAGAAAAAATAAATTGAAATATTCAGACGTGTAGGGGGTTCCAGGGATGTTGATGTAGGTTCCTGCCCCTTACCCGGCTTGCCATGTTAAGGCGAAAACTGGTGAAATTGCCCGGCGCCATAACTCGGCGAACATGAGTTAGTGAGGTCGTGTGGTCAATGGCCCATGGGCCCCTGGAGTCCTCTGTGGCTCTGTGGTGCTTATGAATGATGAACTTACCAATAATTGCACATACCTAGTGGTTTCACTCTTTATGCTGGCGAGGTTGTAGGCCACCTCGCACACCTTACTTACACTTCTTACTGTGTGAAATAGGGTGCAGCGACTGAAGTACCCCGAGCGGTAAAGTAAATAAAACACTTGTGGTTATTCAAGATGTTTAATTACTTCTTTGATACATATGCACTTACACTGATGTAATAAGTTTATGCGGACCTGGCATTGTGGTCAGCCGGTGATCATTATTGAAATAGCCTTAGCCATGAAAACTAGGTGCTGTTACACTGCATGCGATAAGTCCTGTTAAAGATGACAAGAAGACAGTTGGTCGTCCCCTCGGCACGAATTAAGCAAAAGGTAAGGCTTTGGTTACATGAAAATACTATTGATTTTAAAGTGATTGCAGCCTAAAATGAATGTGCCGAGGGGGTCCGTGCGGAACGAAACTCCTGTGCAGCCGGCTGGGTAGAGTGTGTGATGTTAGACTAAAATGAAGGCGTCGGTTTCCACTAATGGTAGCCAAAGCCGGTGCCAAATATTATGTGAAAAATAACATGAAACATTTTAATTATAATTAAAATGCTACAAAATACAATTTCATGGCGAACAACATGTTGTTGACATCCCCGTGATTAATTAAGTATTGATTTGGTTTGTGACTGTGACGTCGCAGGGGATGTCACCGCACTAGAAACACGAACTAAAACTGTAACACCTTGATAGGTATTTTGCTGTGAATAAAATACATAATTACCCTTTTAAACATTGAACATAATTATTATAAAAAAATATACTGGAATAACGGTAAACTGAAAATGCATTTCAGTTTACAGTAGGTTTCGCAAGTGTATTTTAGTTACCGGTTTGTTTCTCCGATGGGTGAGTCCAAATGTTCCAGCTTGAGTGGGCTGGACGATTCCATCTCTGAAGAGGGGCTTGGGTAGCCATGCTCGTTTGAGGTTTCAATAAAGAAAATAGTTTAATTTTTTTGGGTACTGAATTTTGATACTTTGTAATTCTTCGGGGTTTTATTCCCCACTGTTTAATCGCACTTGGGATCACATTGCACTGATATCCCAGCTAGCAGGCCGGTCAACGTCACGCAGGTGGGAAGGACGATGGATGTCATGGCGCGAGCTGAACCGACGTCTCCTCAAATTGCAGGGACTCCTGAAGGCTGTGCCTTTGGGNGACCGCCTGTTATCTCCCCCCAAGAGTAACCTCTTGAGGTAAATAAAGCAAGACGATCACTTGAGTTATGTAATACATGACGACGAGGTGGTTGTGTTCCGTTTTCACCGAACCATACTGACGTACTCGTGGCCGAGTGCTCACTTCGGTCCGGTGTCACTAGATCGTGCAAGTGACTGAGAAAATGCACTTGTTCACGAGAGCACACATGGATCCATGGTTCACGTCAATACTTTGCATCACTCAATAATGTTGTATAGCATTGTTTTCTGGAGAAATTCTTTTGACAGAAACAAAATTTTTCTTCTTAAAAAAAAGCTGTCACAGTAATATGTGGGAAGAGAAAACGTGAATCATGAAAATCTCTATTCAAAATGCTAAAAAATTCTCCCTGTTACATCTCTATATATTTATGAGACACGATTATATATATCTTGTGTTAGTCTTATTTTCGGTGCCTCCAGAACACAGCACCGCATCGATGAACGTGGCAGTAGTATAGGGTATAAAGAGATGATAATTGCATTAAATGAATCATTCAAACATTAATATTGTTTTTTCACATACACATTTGGCCAAGAAGTAGAATTTTTGAAGCTATAGTTGATTTGCATGATCTAATGGTTTATGTCGGGTTTTTTACATGTTTATTTGTTGAACGTAAATTTAGCTTCGTTCCTCTCAACTATCGTCTGTGTAGTACAGTGAAGTGCTGTGCAGTGCAATGTAGTGTTGTGCATTTCTGGGATGTGCAGCTACACAAGACTTCTCCGTTGGTGTAAGCAGGTGTAAGTTTGTACATTGAGTTGAGTGAAATGGTGTTTGTGCTGCTAGTGCAGTGTATTCGCCAAGTTTTGGCAGGATGTATGAAGATGAAAATTAGCTGTTAGAGCTTCTGTCTCACTGTCAAATTTTCGCCTTCAACTATATTTGACAATAAAATTTGAAAAAATACAGCAATACAATTTTTCATTCCAACAAGTTTTATCAAATAATCTTGAATGTGTTTGGAAATGTGTCAGATGTCAAAAATTTTATAGGCAGAATCGAATTTGAATTATTATTAAAAATTTATTTTCATAGCGAGATATTGCTTTTATTTTTCTTGCAGTCAATTACAGGAAAAAATATAAGGAATGTTGTTATTTACTTTTGCTTCTTTACAAAATTAAAATTTTATTTATCAGAGATGTTTCCTGCACAGTGAAATTTAATGCCTGAGTTATTATTTATATGTGCAATATTCACTTTAAATAGCATTCATGTAAGACAGTTTTTTCATAAATTAATTATTTTCATAACCTACTTCGTTTCCAGCAATTTTTCATTATTGTAAAGTTGCTTCCGGCTGACTAATACTGCCAAGAGGCGTACCCAGTAAGAATACCGCCGGGGAAATGAATGCAGCGAGGGTGGCACAGTGGTTTTAGTTTTCACAAAATCCCTAGTATACTCCCTCCATTATCTGTTTATATCCCTGTGTGTGTGTAGTGCATGTAGTGTGAGTGTTTTAAGTGTTCTTTAATTTTGAGCTGTAATAACATGTAAACAAACCCTGTATTTTTGCGCCCCAGTAAAAACGGGTTTTGTGAAACAAGTATTCGAGCATGGCTACCCACACTTCTTCTGGGATCACAGTGGATTCGTTCACCTCGAGCCACCTGCTGCCACTCTCAAATTTCCATAATTTAGGGTGTAAGTGATTTTTGCAATAATAAAAATAAAATTGGTAAAATATAAAGAAACCCAACACACTGGAAGAGACAGCCTCGTCTCATATTTAGGTTATGTTGTGTATGAAATTTATTTCCAGTTAAATTACTTTTTATGCTCAATTTGCTTATGCTAATTAATAATGTAAAGTGTTCTTGTATTTTAGTGATGTGTAAATATTTTTCTCAGTAAATGTGCCAGTGTATTTTTTGATGCACTTGGCACACATTCGAGCTGAGGTCCATAGCAGACTCGCCATGCTCGGCCAGTTGGTTCTGCACGTACTTAGAGAGTGGATGCATCCCGCGCACCCTTGACTCTTTAATATCTTGTACCGGTCCTTAATGTATCAATAGTTATTAATTTTACTCTGGAATTTAATTGACTTAACTTCTTTGCTTAACCTGGGGGCAATGCTTTCTCAGCCCTGCCAGCTCGAAATGCATTGCAGGTTTAAGTCAATTAATACTGTTTCATCGACCACATGCTGCATTGTATCACAGAGTCACTCTGTCAAGATTTGACTTTATAGTACTCTTGAATATAAATATTTCCTTCTCTGTAGATGAATTATACTCTGTGAATAATTCCTTATAAGAGTTATTAAAAATATTTGATGGTTTCTATGGTATGTCAGGATGGTGTGCAACAAAGATAAGATGACTATGTTATTAAGCACACATTCAATAAGTGGGACAAAAAATTACATCAAAACTTGTAAACATCCTAAAATAAAATTTAAAAAATCTTTTTATACTAAGTGATTTGTAAGCGCCGACACCTCAGTTAACGTCAAAAAATACCTACAGATTTGGAGGTAATTGCTTTTATTATTTCTCTAATTCCTATTTTCTCTACTTTGGAAAATAGTTATCATTCAATTGTCCAGAGGGTCACTTTTATTCAACTCCATCGTAACTCTGCCACATAGTGAGCACACACATTCTTATCCTAGACATATTTTTTAATTTTTTTTTCAAAGTTGAAATATTTATGGGTATTTTTACATTCTTTCAAACATATGAGTACATCTCAGGTCTTATAGGTGATGGGATGTTCAAAATTTAATCTCATATATACATACATTGTCAGTTCCAACTCATATGTGGCTAAATTGAAGGAAATTTGAACTTTATAACTTCTTTAACAAGTGTTATAGAGGGTAGAGTGTTAAGTGTGTAAATAAAAAAAGTCAAATAAGGAAAATTAAGCTTACCGTCGGCAACACTTGGTGACATGCATGTTTACCAAATAACTACCCACATATCCAGTATACATAGACATATTCGTTTATCGTGTTCACTTCAGTAAAAATACTTCACCATCAGAGATAATTTATGGTCAATTTGTGTTTGTTACTTCAAATTATCATAAATTGTAATGGAATATTCTAAGCACATCTGCAAAACCATATAATGTTTTTTTTTTTCAATCTTGTGATATGACAATGTATTTATTTAATGTTCTGCAAACATATTATTTACTTTTAAAACAAAGATCACAAAACAATACATTTTTAAAGTAACAAATATTAGAATTGTTCACAACCTATACAAATGTTTAGTGTTAGCGGCCTTAATGTAGTTTACTACTATGGAAATAATATTTATTTTATTTATTTATTTAAGAATTTTTTATACAAATGTTGTTTACAGTAACTCTGTTTCCCTTGAGCATGACTCCAGTTGGAAATCTTGAAAAAACCGATTATACTGACTCAGGCAGAAGCGGACATTTATGAATTTAGTGTCGTTAGTTATAATAATAATCACAAAATCAACAAACAGTTATACGTGCCACAACTAAAAATTAATACAATGACACAAAAGAATCTCAACAATTTCAGTGCAGGTTGTGCAAATACAGAACAATACGGTCTAGCTACATGTCTAGCATCTAATAAGTTGGGTGATTTCAAACAAAGGAACACATAGGTACAGCTAAAGGAACATCCCCCAATAAAAAATATTACAATATCAAAATCTATTGCCTTAGATAAAGGTCTTGTATACAGGTTGTGAGTTACAAAAGTTTGGTAAGGTTATTATGTTCAGCAATGGTTTTCACAAATTACATCTTTAATTTTTTTTTTTTAATTTATTCATTTGAACAATTTTTTACTTCTCAGGGTAGGGCATTATAATATTTGAAGCCTTCAAATAGAACTGACTTCCTTCCAAATTCAGTGTTTTCAGTTTGAAGGAATAAGTAATTTTTATTCCCGTGTATTGGCTGTGCTTAATCCTGTGTTTTGCATGGTACATTGGTATTTGTTTGGTAAATTGTAAACATTTCTGAGAGCTTTGTTTTGGGCTAACTGTAATGGAGAAAGTAAAGTGTAAGAAGCTGACCCCCATGTCAGTGATAGATAATCTAGGTGACCGTGTATTGAGGTATTATATATCATCTTGTTTTATGGATACAGGTAGCATATATATAGCTATAGAGTGCACCAATCATTGGCAGGTTTTTTTCGATTATGCTATCAATTTCAAATGCAGTACCTTCCATTTGAAATGCTGGTCTATTACCAAGCCAAGGTTTTTGATAGATGATGTATGTTTAATACTTCTACAATTTATTCTCATATTGTTTGAATGGTAGCTTCTTTTGTGGTGTTTAAAAAATAATAATGTGTATTTTGTCAGAATTTATAGTTAATTTGTTTATTCTTAAGTATTTTGAGATGAGCTGTAAGTCATGTTGCATATCCTGAGCTACTGTATCTATGCCACTGCGAGAGTTATAAAAAATATCAATATCATCCGCGCAAATCATAATTCTCCCTTTGGAACAAAGTTTAGAGAAATCATTTCTGTACACTAAAAACAACAGGGGCCCAAGTACACTACCTTGAGGAACCCCCATTGTTATTCACCACTTATTGCTAATTGCTTCTGAGGTTTTAACATACTGGGATCTGTTGGTAAGGTAGCTTGGGATAAATTTAAGAGATGCCTTATGGTATCATATGATTTCGTTTCAACATTAAATTATAATGAGAGTTTTAAAATACGTAATTATATCCCTAGACTCCACGAAAATTCACAAAGAAAACTTCTCAGCACAAATGTTTTACCTTCCTGAACAAAAACAATTATCTGCTCTACCATGTAATTCAGTATGGTGCAAAATAGCGAATGTAACACACATAATATCATATTTTATAGTTTATAATAAATTATTAAATTTAATTGATATCTATAACATTAAATGTTATAATAATAAAAATACGCAGATTTGGCATACCAACCTAACTTTACAAAATACTCGTTCAAAGGATGATAGCTGGTGAGCCCTAATAACAAATAATTTTTCTCTCAAAATCCTTTTCTGTTAATGCTGTTGCGATAATGGAACCAATGGCCAAAAGGTACAACAGATGTTGCAAGCAACTAATACCTTTATAAAAACACTATGGCTCACTTTTTCCCTGTTGCAGCACTTCCATAAAACCAAAATTCCGAAGAGCACACAAATTAACTTTATATAGTAAGTATGTATTTATAACTATGAGTTTACTTCCAGAAAACACACAGCTTTTAATGTGAACTGTTCTTTTGTCTTTCTGCTGCTAAATTATGTTATGGCTCCCAGTAGTAGTGTTTTGTTAAACACAAGTACATTTGGACCTCAAGGTACCTCTGTGTTTGCACCCAAATTGAACATGACAACCTCAGTGGTCCCTCACTTTTATCAAGCAACACCCCCTATTTTTTGCAAAAGTTCCCCGTCCTTTGGATCGTGTGCTGAAATAATAGCCTATGGCAGGTGGTTTAAACATTTCTAAATTCCTGGAATTTCTGAAATTGATTGTTAGGCTCCATTCGAGCAATACTGTTTCCGAACCCCAAATCTTGGAGGTAATATGTCCTTTCACACAAGGACCCTTTAGTGAAAGAACCCAACAAGCCATTGCATAGCCATTAACATTTGACGGATATCATAACGATATCCTACATTTCTTTGTGCCATCCAGGCAACTCACTGAACTAAGGTTTAAACATTTCAACAGACTACAAGGTTCCGATGAGCATCTTTACATGTATGTAAACAGTTTCAAAGAAGCATCTGTTATTCTCAATCTTGGTCTACCAGAGAAATAATTTGTTCATTACATTTTAAATGCCCTTCCACCAAACGAGCATACACTACTCGGTTTCCAAGGGAAGCCCAGTAATTTTGCTGGATTACATTATATGTTTATACACTAACAGAACATTAACTATGTGGATAAAAAAATGTGAGAGGCCAGCGCCAGTCTATCCTCCACCTGTTTATCATAAGAGACTACAGGATAAGTTGAACACAAACACAGTGAACACCAGTAAAAGACGAAAATACTTAATTCAGAAAACTTAAAATACGAGTCAATTTACTTATAATCATAGAACAGACAAATCTAGTAACCTATCACAAAACAAGCCCACTTGCTATTACTGTCATAAAGTAAGTCACATTACCCACAATTGCGGACTTTTCAAAAACGTGGCTCGCGAGAGCGACAAGTGAGCAGTAATCCTCGCAGTAAGTGCAAGTTTAACAATTCACAGTATAATACTCACATGTTTCAGATTACGAGAATTAGTTCAAAGTTTCAGAGATTATTTGCGCCAGTGGACAATACTGAAGTGTTACAAAAAACAGGTGTGTGTCGTGCACATTTTCCAAATGTTGTGGGAGTTGTACGTCCATGTACACCATGCGTAGAATTGGCGTTTGGTTCAGTAAATATTGATGCACTAATCGACCCAGGATCCACAGGCATGATAATGTCGGGTGAACTTTTTAAGACACTACAAGAGTTGAAGTTAGTGAAGTTCCTGGAACCAAATAAATTACCATATTACACTGCATCAAATTAACCTGTATTTATTTCTTGCTGTGCTCTGCCCAAAATAAAAATCGCACACTATAAATGGCTAACAAGGTGTTTGGTTTCAGAACAGTTGAGTACAAACTGCATTTTAGGTGCGGATTTCATGTGAAAAACAGGATTAATTCTAGACTTGCATTCTAATAGTATTATTTTTTAATTCGCACCTAAGATGAATTTAAACTTTGTAGGTCATCAACCTAAAGTACATATACTTGTTACAAAATAAATACAGAGTGTGACACTGAGTCATTTAATCCTTTAGAACATTTAGCCAACATCCAACACAGCGAAATTAAAAAATTGTGTGACATGATTCCGAATATTTTTACAACTGAATTAGGCCTAACAGATGTTTCAAAGTATGAAATTAAACTTTATGACAAAAAACCGCCTGGGAAGTGAACTATATTGGTTAAGTCCACTTAAGATGGAAGTATTGAGAACACAAATTCAAGATTTGCTATATGAAAGTGTTATTGAAGGATCTACGCCAAGGTATGCTAGTCCCACATTTTTAGTTCCTAAACCCAACGGAAAACAGCATTTAGTTTTGTATTACCATATGTTAGATTAAAAAATCTAAATTAAATCGGTGCCCTTGCCCGATCTACATTCAGCTTTAAACTGGTTTGGTAAAGCAAAAATTACAACCACCATTGACCTTGATGCGTGACGTAATTAGGTATTAGAGCGGCGCTGTCACCAACCAACCCCCTCACCCACGCCAGCTTAAACCAGTGTAGAGAGACACGTGTCAATCGTAATCACCGCAGAGAAAGGTCAAGCCGAGGAAGACGTGCGTGCAGGCCTTACACGTATCGCTGCCGTTCAGGCTTCCTCCCACCCACCTCCTCCCTTACACTCCTAGCAAGCCAAATAAAATTTGTAAGCGCCGAGATATCACGAGATAGACAGGCGTAGTTTGCCTGAAGTCAGAAAACACGCACCGCGGANTGCAGGCTTCCTCCCACCCACCTCCTCCCTTACACTCCTAGCAAGCCAAGTAAAATTTGTAAGCGCCGAGATATCACGAGATAGACAGGCGTAGTTTGCCTGAAGTCAGAAAACACGCACCGCGGAAGAAATAGCTGAGAAGCTGGAAAGTGGTACCGAGAACATCCCCCCCCCTTTGCAGACCAAGGGACAATGTGGACACGCACCACGGAGGAATAAGCTGACAAGCTTTGAAAGGACACCACCAACCCCCTCCCCAACAAGAGAGACACATGCCGGCATTTTGGGAGGGAGGCTATAAAGGATGTAAGCGTCTTTGTGCAGAGGGTGGAATTTAGATCAGTTGGATATCGCCGCGCAGAGAGGTTAGTTCGGTATCAGTGGACAGTTGCAAATCAGCCGTGCAGAGAGCGGCGTGGGGCGACCGGACCCCCGGCCGCAGCAGTACATCAGTAGAACAGTTCGTTATGGACAGTCAGAAGATTACCGCACAGAGATCAGATCAGTTGAATATTGTCGCGCAGAGAGGTTAGTTCGAGAGTTCATCAGTATCGCACAGAGAGAAGTCAGCCGCACCGAGTGCAGCCGGGGGAGATCGGACCCCCGGCCACGTCCATCAGTTGAAGCAACGAGCAGCTGGTGGCGTGGAAGTTCGGTACTGCCACACCGGGATGCGCAGATAGTAAGTCGCGACATTAAGGAGTCAGCCAAATCGGGGTGCGAGATGCGAAACGCGAGATGCAGGGCCGATTCAGAGACAGTTGCCAGAGTCACGTCGGATGTGTAGTTTCACCACATCGGGACGCGAGTTAGCCAGCCAGTTACCGCATAAGTCAGTCAGTTTCCAGTCAGTCAGTTGCAATGCACCGAGAAGGCAGAGTCGAGTGGTGAACTTCACCGAGAAGTGCCATGTCGAGCTAGTGGGATTGTCCAGTGCAGCCCGTATCTGCGAAGGACGGGTGGGGCCCACACAGGGCTCCTCGTCGGGACATGGTAGGGTAGTAAGCAGTCAGTTACTACCCTGCGCCGAGAACATCGAGAGGAAGCCAGCTACATGCAACAAGCCAACCACAGAGGGCCTGTAACAAGGCCATCCAGCTCACCAGACCCATCAACTGCCAGAACAACTACCACGCAACATGTGCAGATAAGTAACCCCGTCGTCACTCAGGGACCTGTCCTGACTCCTAATGCCACTACAGCATCAGAAACATAACCAGAACATTGTAACCAGCCCTTCAGGCCTTGAACTAGCAGGGCATTAAAGTATGTGTAAATTCCAGCAACAGTGCCGGGAATGTATAAGGAAATTCCCGTTCAATAAACCTGTTCCAAACTAAGAAGTCGTGAATAAGTCATTGTGTGGTTTACCCTCAACCTTCAAGGCACCTTATAGTCTGTGCCTGGAGGAATTAACTCTGACCCTATGAACCACTTTGTGTGTCACAGGTGGGGAAATCGTCAACCTAAATTCTGCATATTATCAAATTCATTTTCAAAAGTAATCTAACATGTCACTGGATTTCACATACCTTGGAATCTATACCAATTTACCCGAGTGCCTTTTGGCCTGACAATGGGGGCACATGTTCTGACCAGGCTTCTCACAAAATTGTGCATGATGTTAAGTTCAAGTTTGTGTATAATTATATATACGACTTAGTAGTATACTCAGAAAACTTTGAGGAATACGTATAACACTAGACGGAAGTTTTAGTTCATTAGAATAAGTAGGTTTAACTGTCAACCTATCAAAAGTTAAATTTCTCGCTAAGGAAACCTCTTTTCTTGGCCTCATCATATCTTCAAAAGGAAAATATATTGATTCTGAAGGATCTAAATCCATAAAAGAATTTCTACAACCACGTGATGCAAAGAGTATGTCCAGATTTATAGGAATGATACAGTTTTTTGGCAAATTTATACCTAATCTTGCAGAAAAACCAGCCCCTCTGAATATGCTCGAGAGAAAAATGCAAAATTTGAATGGGGTCCTGAACAACAACATGCGTTTGAGACACTCAAGCCAGACATCATAAACCCACCAGTCTTAAGAACGCCTGATTTTTTCAAGCAGTTTATTCTTCAGACAGGCGCATCAGGAGTTGCAATAGGCATCATACATTTAGAGGAAGTAGATCATTTGCAACCCGTACCTTCACACAACAAGAGAAACAATCATTAAATATTTACGAGTTAGAATGTCTAGCTAACCATCTGGAACACGCTGAATTTTTGCTAGAAACAGACAATCAAGCATTGTCCAGGCTTTTGTCCCATCCTTGACAGTTAGAGAAAATTGGTCGTTGGGTGATGAGGATCTCTACAGAGAAATTTAAAGTTCAACACATCAGAAGCAACAAAATGCAGATGCATTGTCTCGCATGTTTGAAGATTAGGATTGTCCTGAGCCCAATGGTATTGTAATATTTTAATGTTCAAATAAACTGTCCTTATTTGCCAAATGTTCATTGATATGCATTGATAAGATGATTAAGGGATTACTTGAATGCAGCTTCTTTTACATATACAGTTTTTCTGGTTTGATCGATGCGATAATATGTACACTGAAGAGCCAAAAAGGCTGGTACACCTGCCTAATATCGTGTAGGGCCCCCGCGAGTAAGTTCAAGTGCCGCAAGACGATGGGGCATGGACTCGACTAATGTCTGAATGTATGTTGCAGGCAATTCACACCATGAATCCTGCAGGGCAGTCCACAAATCCATAGGACTGCAAGGTGGTAGAGATCTATTCTGAATAGCATGTTTCAAGGCATCCCAGATATGCTCAATAATGTTCATGTCTGGTGATTTAGGTGGCCAATGAAAGTGTCTAAAGTCAGAAGAGTGATCCTGGAGTCACTCGGTAGCAACTCTCGACGTGTGGGGTGTCACATTGTCCTGCTGGAATTGTCCAAGTCCGTCGAAATGCACAATGGACATGAATGGGTGCAGGTGATTGGACAGGATGCCTACGTATCTGTCACCTGTCAGAGTCATATCTAGACTTATAAGGGGTCCCATTTCACGCCAACTGCACACGCCCCATACCATGACAGATTCTCCACCAGCTTGAACAGTTCCCTGTTGACATTTAGGGTCAATGGATTCATGAGGATGTCTCCATACCCGTACATGTCCATCCGCTCGATAAAATTGGAAACGAGACTCGTCAGACCAGGAAACGTGTTTTCATTCATCAACCGTCCAATGGTGGTGTTGGTGGGCCCAGGCGAGGCGTAAAACTTTGTGTCGTGCAGTCAACAATGATACACGAGTAGGCCTTTGGCTCCGAAAGCCCATATCAATGATGGTCCGTTTAATAGTCCGCATGCTGGAACTTGGTGATGCCCGAGCATTGAAATCTGCGCCAATTTGAGAAAGGGTCTGTCACGTTTAATTATTCTCGTCAGTCGTCGTTTGTCCTGTTCGTTCACGATATTTTTCCGTCCGCAGCGATGTCGAAGATTTGATGTTTTACCAGATTCCCGATATTCACGGTACACTCTTCAAATGGTCGTACGCAAAAATCCAAATTTTATCGCTACCTCGGAGTTGCTATGTCCCATCTCTCGTGCGCCGACTATAACACCACGTTCAAACTCATCTAAATCTTGATAACCTAGCATTGTAGCAGCAGTAACCGATCTAGCAACTTTGTCATACGCTTGTTGTGTTATATAGGCGCTGCCGACCGCATCGCATTACTCTGATTGGTTCCATACCTCTGTTATTTGCATACGCATGCCTATACCAGTTGTTTTGGCTCTCAAGTTTAATTGCACCTAGGTTGTACTTGACACTGTGGTCATTTTTGTGTTCGGAGGTGATGCCTATGTTACTAAATTGGTGACTATATCTTAAACAGTTTGGAAATTATAGCCAACTATGCTTATTAGTGTGATTTGGCCATCCTTGACCATGTGGTAATTTTCCTTGTCGGGAGTGATGCCTATGTTATTAATTTGATGACGATATCTTAAACGGTTCGGAAATTATAGACAACTATGCTTATAAGCATGTTTAGGGCATATTTGACGCTGCGATAATTTTCCTTGTCGGGGGTGATATCTATGTTGTGAATTTAGTAGCTGTATCTTTAAGGGTTTGGAAATTACAGCAAACTAGGCTTATAAGTATGAGAAAAATACTAGGTGGAATGATAAAGCCACCAGGACGCCTGGTGAAAGGATACGAGATGGAATATGAGAAAACCCATCTTTGAATAACAGAGCATGAGGGGAATAGTTGCACAATGGGGCAATGAACACGAACTTTTTTCAGGCTAGATGGATTATGAGAAAACCCACAGTGGAATTACAGAACATGATTGGAGAAGTTACATAATGGGGCAATGAACACGAACATTCTTCAGGAAAAATGTATGGTGCTGGCATGGAATGACAGAGCATGAATGTCAGTGTAAACCCTCAAAGCCTCATTCCCAAAAAGGACCACTTAGCCACATTGTGGAGTCATCGGCGTAAATTGTACAAAAGTCAGCCGTATTGTGCAAAACACCTTTTTATTCTGGAAAATTCTGGCGATTTTGGCCGTTTTTGAAGGGAAAAGGGAAATTACGACGGGATAAAAGGGAAAAATACATCATCCAAGATGGCCACTGCTTATCCTCTTGCACCGTGACAGGTGCCAGGTGATGCAGAATACCCATTTTCCTACTACTAGTGGTCTGAACAGCTAGTCAGGGATGCATTTACGGAAATAATTTTTTATACATTTTCCAAGCAAATGTTAAAATTTTCACCTTTATACGCCTTTTTGTTTTGACGTAGTAGAACTTGCGTTTTTACGAACACATTTCCCAATTTTATTTGTAAATCATGTTAAAGGGCTGCTTATGCTTACAGACTTAAGATATTTTTTTATAATTTTAATTTTTTTGTAATTAAAATTTCCGAAGAAAGCAGTTTAACACATAATGCGATATATCCCCGATCCTTCAGTTTACTAATGATTGAAGATATCTCGTTAACGTGTGTGAGATACCCGCATTTTTGAAGGTGAATCCAAAAATCTTATTATACCTCCAATTTTGGGTGGGAACCAGATCTGAAAACCAGGTTACCTAAAATTAAGGTTAACGTCTCAACAAACCCAATTGCCGCCTGAACAGGTCCCAGACGAAGATAGATCTGGTGTCCTGAATTTACAATATGGTAAACCACAATAAAAACAAAAAAACAACATACAGCCGAGCCTCGCAAGATTAGGATCGCCTACCTCATTACAAATAGTTTTAAAGAGGCGCACAATGCATGTGCACAAAACGTTTTTTTTACTTCATAAATATTCTTTTTTGTTTTATTAGCATATTAAAAATATATATATATTTTTTAACTCTATGACAATATTTGTGGCATTTTCAAATTAATAGAGAGCAAGGCAAAGACAAAAATATTCCTTTTTGGGGTTCGCAAGCACTTTACTTGCGCTAAATAGACATGATAGATTAATAACAACAATTTTGAGTATATCAAGTAATCTCATTCATGGTGTAACCAAAAACACATATCCTTTAAATCGTAACTATTATTATAAATGCGAAAGTGTGTTTGTTTGTTTGTTTGTCCTTCTTTCACGTCGCAACAGACCAACGGATTAACGTGATTTTTTTGTACAGAGATAGTTGAAGGGCCGAGAAGTGACATAGGCAACTTTTTATCCCGAAAAAATATCTCATTCCCTCAGGAAATTTTTTTTAGTAAAAATAGCGCTCGGGGTACAATGCTGCGTCAATGCAAGTTGTTAGTGTGGGATGAAGTAGCAACGGAGCAACGGATCGAAGTGATTTTTTACACACAGATAGTTGGAGGGCCGGGAAGTGACATAGGCAACTTTTTACTCCGAGAAAATATCTCATTCTCTCAGGGAAATTCTTATTGGAAAATGAAAATTACATAAACGGAATAAAATGCAACGTCACAAATAAGCAACAGATCGATGTAATTTCTTGCAAAGAAATAATTGGAGGACTGAAAGGTGATATTGGTTATTTTTTATCGTGCGAAAATATCTCAAAAAATTTACAAATGATAATAGTAAATCAAGTTGGAAAAAAGTTTGCCGCCAGCACACTCTCTTGCAATATGCTGTCTAAACCGTTAAAGATGGAACAATATAATGTAGTAAAGAATTGTGTAAAATAAAAAGACCTAAAAAAACTCAGGGGGAGCATTAATCTATCTATAACAGAGAAATACTAATAATCATTTTTACCATTTAAGATTAACACTAAATAAAATTCAACTTAATTAAAAAAAAGAAAGCCTAAACATTAATTGTGTTGTCCACACGAGCGAAGCTGCGAGCACAGCTAGTGAATAAATAAATATACAAACATTATTTCACATTGTAATAACCAAATTATTTCTTTAGCTTTTTTTTTTAAAGGAACTTTTGGACTTGAGTGTTGTTTTTCTACTGGAAGTTCCAATGTAATCTTCAAGGAGTCATTCCACAAGTTAAATATTTTGACGGCTCACCGAAACATTTAAGCAAAAGTAACTAAACATGTATCTTTCCTGGATTGAAGTGCTGAAGCAGCCTGGCGAACACCAGGTCAAGGCGTTTACACCACCATTAGGCCCATGCTTTCAATGGCTATATTCATGGCTGGCTCGCGGGAACCGCCCCACACACTAGGTGGTAGAAGTCAATAACATGCCCACCACAAAGTGGATTACTTAAGATTTATCAAAAAGACGAGATGTCGTCCACATGTATGTCGTGAATAAGGAAAAAGTTGGGCTCAGCACCAAAACGTACAGTGGAAGACTCACCAAAGAGCACGACATAGGTGAAACAAACTCTTGACTAAATTACACACACACTGTGATTTATGACGTAACTTTCTAAAAATAAAATATTTTCTTTATCCTACTCTTTACAAAAGTTTACAATAAACTTTTAAAATTTAAGGCCCCCGTCTACCTGGAGCTTTTTCCCACGTTTAGGCCGAGAAGCGTGGGAGCGATAAGGGCGACACTGCCACACGCATCAAGTACTCCATCCCCGTTAAGCATAAGGCTCTGAACTGGCGTGCAGTGTTCTCGTCGTGCTGCGTGTACCTATGGGACTTTCAGCGGTGACCATATAATTTTATTAGTGGGAAGTCTTTAGGAAGATTCAGTGCAGGCCCCTATAGTAGTTTTGTATGTATCCGATGCGCGCATTTTGAGCTACAGCGCCTTGGAAAGGCCGTTTTTAGCGGTTTTGGAGTACTCTGAATTGACATTTCTAACCTACGTGGTATTTTGAAAGTACTTCACAGCTCTCGTCTGAAGTGTGTGTTCTTTTCGTAGATAAGCACGTTGGACGCACGCTTAATAGTTTCGTTGAAAAACGTGTATTTCGAACACACTGCAACGCAGTTCAAGCGCCAGGTAGACGGGTGCCTTAAGCCTGTTATTACACCATGCAAAATATAAATATTTCTTTGCTTGCCCACGGTTATGTCTGAAACACAATCTTTAGAGTACTCTAGTGGCGAACACTAAGACCAAAATGCAAACAATTTAAGATAGAGATACAAAAATGTTCGTTTACCTTGGTAACTTTTATGTGACAGAAACATCCGTTAAAATGAGGTAAACCATGTAAATTACGAATTCATAATTTCTTGATTTCAATATCTCAAACAAATAGTTAATTAATAACTCGGAATTGAGTAGGGCGAACTAATAAGCGGTGCTTTGCCACAAATTTACCTTACTCGAAATTCACAGTAACAAAAACTAATTAATACATACATGCCAGATAAACAGCACATACTCCCCCATTAAAACCAGATCATGGGGTGGGATGGTGACCTTTATCATCAAAAAATCATTAACTCTAAGTATTAAAAAAAATTTCCGGCAGACAAAAACATCAAAAAAATTACAACTACTATAACACCTTTAAAAGAACACATTTTAGATCTTTATGACATTGATTCACTAGATGAGAAAGTACAGTGACCACTATGGTCCTTTCACAACTAGAGGACACAGGAGGAGTAGATGAAGGGGATGGTACAGAAGTAGGACGTAACTTGATCAAAAGCCAAAGGCAAAATCCTAGGCAAACTAACAAAGTGAGACAAGCTAGAACAAAGGTTGGTATGGTAATTACTAGATTAGTTGATGGCTGTCGTAAAGGATGTAAGAGTTTAAAAACGTCATAGATGTCAGATCCATTGCGTTGTGCATTTAGTAGGTTATCCAATTCTTTGAAAAGGAAACCATCGAGTGAAATTTAGCAAAATGTGTAGGAGTGATGTTACTAGATAGCTCAGCAATTTGGACCGAGGGTAAGGATGCATTCAAATGGAGAACATAATTTCTTATAGAACTAAAAGTTAGTATGGTGGGCACAAGCGATATCCTTTTCCAACAACGGTTTATTCGAAGCGATATTTTAAATATACATGCTAATATTTACAGCTTGATGTACTCAAACGAAGTAAATTGTTACCTTGTACTATATAACTGAATTCCTCTCGTAAAGGGACATGTATTTGTAATATGTGATTAGTGTGGTTGGTAAGTGTTTGTAACTATTTTCATTTTCATTTTATTTTTATATCGGTTTGTGTCAGTGAATAGCAGTGTTGACCTTATCGTTCCCACACTTCTCAACGGAAATTTCTTCGCCTAACGTAACATACTGCGCACGATGTTTACGCAATATGCATTTCTTGGTAAATGTGCATAACTATGTGCTTTTATAATTAATTTTTATTTTGAATCTGTTTGTCTCACCACGTAGCAGTGCCATCTCCCATGCGCGTCTAATGGTTTTAATGCATTGTTTTATATGTACTTGCAGTTCTGGTAATATAAATTATATGTATTCATATAAGTATAAAAAAAATGTATATATATATATATATATATAATCTAAAACAAGATAAATGGTTAGTTTGTACTGTAGAACTGAATTCCTCTAGTAAAGGGAAGTGCATGTGTGACTCTACTGGTCTGCCTTCCTGGAGCCTGACACGTCTCTCTCTCAGCTGGTGTTTTATGTCATCCGTTCGACTTTTCGAGACCAGCATGGTGTCCGCGCTGCCAGGTGTCCACCTGGGAAGCCTTACAGATTCTCACGATGTTAGTTGATCGTGCGAAGTCGGCCGGATCGAATGTAATCCGCTGCTAGTGATGTGAGTGTCGGTTGTACACTGAATGCGATGGTTTAGTTTCAGTCGGTTCGTAAGGAAGTCGTTTGCTATTCTGTTGTACTGACCAGGGCGGTCTGGTATTGCATATCATCGTTTAACACTCAGCATACAGCACTCTACTCTTGTGTGATATGTAAATGCGCTGGTTGGTAAGTACTTGTAACTATTTTTCCTTTACAATTTGTTTTTATATCTGTTTGCATCAGTATGTAGCAGTGTTGACCTTATCGCGCCTGTGCTTCTCGACTTCGCAAAAGTATTTTTTTTTATTAATGTAATGTATATCGCACGATGCTCGCGCAATTTAAATAGGTTATTAAATGCTTATAACTTTTTGTTTTTATAATTATTATTTTTATCTGTTTGCATCTGCCTGTAGCAACGACGTCTCCCTTGCGCGACTAATGGTTTTGTGTATGTTTTTTGTGGCAAGCAAAGGAAAACAGTCATTACAAGTCACGTAATGTCTGTCGCACTTGTCATATTGTAGTCATTTTGGTGGTTGGTCCTTGTGATCATTCGTTCTTTCTCATGTCGACATGCATTCTAGCTTTTACCGAACTTCTTGATGTGATAGCAACACTGATATCACCATTACAGACTGTAGCTCCATCGGGTTTTTTATAAGTGCGCTTAGGGCATACATTACAGTTGCAGCCTTTTTCGTCGTAGGTGGTGATGTCTATTTTATGAATTTGGTAGCTGTATCTTTAAGAGTTTGGAAATTACAGCCAACTATGATTATAAGTGAGAAAACCGAGGTGGAATGATAGAGCATTAACCTCGTCCATGTCAGGGTGCCTGGTTAAAGGATACCCGATGGAATATGAGAAAACCCATGGTGGAATGTCAGAGCGTGATGGGAGAAGTTGGCTTATGTGGGTGGTGGGGGGGTTAACAAACTCGAACATTCTTCAGGCAAGATGGAATATGAGAAAACCCATGGTTGAATTACAGATTTTGATGGGAGAAGTTGCAGAATGGTGCAATAAACACGAACATTCTTCAGGCAAAATAGATGGTGCTGGTGTGGAATGACAGAGCGTGAATGTCAGGGTAAAGACTCAAAGCTTCATTCCCCACAAAGGAGTCATTTAGCCACATTGTGGAGTCATCGGCGGAAATTGTGCAAAAGTCAGCTGTATTGTGCAAAACACTTTTTTTGAGAAAAATTCGGAAAGTTTTCTGGGAAAGTATGGATTTTGGCAATTTTTGAGGGAAAAGGAGAAATTTCGAGGGGATAAAAGGGAACAATACATGATCCGAGATGGCCAAGGCTTATCCTCTTGTCCCACACCAGGCACCAGGTGATGCAGAATGCTTATTTTCTTACTACTCCCACTGCTATATAAATGTTAATCAAGACGTTATCAATATAAATAATGAGCCTACTTTTCTCTAGCCTACATGAATGCAAATAATTTTGATGAAGTTTTTACAAAGTTGGATGGTAAAAGGATCTTGACGTCTCATTGATAGTGATATGATCAGATATGCAACCAGGAACAAATGCAATACTAGTGAGACAATTACAAATACACAACTGTCTTACCTGAGACTAGAAAACAGAAAATCTCATACCGTAAGCTAGCGTGTAGCCAACTACATTACAGAGGTGCGTTTCGAAGAATCAACTTCGGTATTTATCAGTCTAGAGATTTGGTAGACTTACTTTAGCAACTTCAAATATCTACAGGGACATCATTTTGAAAACAAGTGTGTGATTCCCTTAAATCATGTACGTTTACTTGGCCCACAGTAGCACTACTAGTGTGCAGAATTGGTTGGAAACAGGTTGACTGGTTGAGATATGGCATGAAAGCTTTCGCTTCTCATTTGGCGCTTTCATACAAAAGACCTAGAAACAGGCCCTGTATAGGCATGTCTGGTATGTCTAATAGATAATGTTAATATAAAAAAATTTTGTTTAAATTTGTAAAATTATTAGAAAGATATGATTTAATTATCTAAATAATTTATATTGCAATATTTTGAAGAAAAAATCTGCCACACCTAAACTATGTAAGTTTACATGGTCAACTGCAGTGCTTTTTGAGTGCAAAATTTGGTGGGAGTTTGGTGATTGGTTCCCGAAATATGTCATAAATGTTGCATTTTATTATCTGGCACTATCTTATCAAAAGTCGGTAAAATATGACTTCTATAAGCATATTTGATGCTTTTAATGGCTACTTTCAGCATATTAAGTTTAATTGATATTTGTTAAATGGTTTAATACATGACAAATTATATAAATGAATTACATGAATGCCATACACTTAAAACATGGACTACTGTAGCACTTCTTATGTGCAAAGTACGGTGAAAATTTGTTGGTTGATCCCGGACATGTGACATAAAAACTCCAGTTTCACACATTGTACTATTTTCATTATTGTATTGGCTCATTCTATATTTGCCATATAAACAGCTACATGTTAAAGTCGGTTAAAATTGTTTGGGACATATGGATTACTAACCTTCAATAGTTACATGGCTGCTATTTTGAAAATATGTGACTTTCTCCTTAAGTCATATATATTTGTCGACGGACTACAAAAGTATAACTTGTAGCCTACATTTTGTGGGTATCATTTATTCGTTTCTTACCAACTGAAATCGGGGCTCATATGACCAAGCCACGGTTTTATAGTCGTCTAGGGTCCAACCGATATGGTCACGAGTCCAAGAGAGGCGCTGCAGGCGATGTCGTGCTGTTAGTAAAGGCACTCGAGTCGGTCTTCTGCTGGCATAGCCCAGTAAGGCCAAATTTCGCCGCACTGTTCTAACAGACATGTCCGTCGTGCATCCCACATTAATCCCTGTGGTTATTTCACGCAGTGTTGCTTGTCTGTTAACACTGACAATTCTGCGCACACGTCGTTGGTTTCAGTCATTAAGTGCAGGCGGTCAGCCACTGCGTTGTCCATGGTGGGGGGTTATGCCTGAAATTAGGTATTCTCGGCACACTCTTGACACTGTGGATCTCGGAATGTTGAATTCTCTAACCATTTCCGAAATGGAATGTTCCATGTGTCTAGCTCCAACTACCATTCCACGTTCAAAGTCTGTTAATTTCCATCATGTGGCCATAATCACGTCAGAAACCTTTTCACGTGAATCACTTGAGTACAAATTAAAGCCCAACCAATACACTGCCCATTTTTACATTTTGTAGGCGATATTACTGCCATCTGTACATTTGCATATTGCTATCCCATGACTTTTATCACCTCAGTGTATTTTAATTAGCATTAANAATACAAATGAAAGCCCAACCAATACACTGCCCATTTATACATTTTGTAGGCGATATTACTGCCATCTGTACATTTGCATATTGCTATCCCATGACTTTTANAGTACAAATTAAAGCCCAACCAATACACTGCCCATTTTTACATTTTGTAGGCGATATTACTGCCATCTGTACATTTGCATATTGCTATCCCATGACTTTTATCACCTCAGTGTATTTTAATTAGCATTAAGAAGGTTCGTGTCATTTTCACCCAAATTTTTGTGCAGCCTTCGGCCACCATCAGCGGAAGTTACACTGTGATTTTAGTCGGACTGCAGTACTCGGGCCGGCAGGGAGCACAGGAGTTCCGCTCGACGCAGACCCCCTTGGCACGCTCATTTTAGACTGTAATCACTTCCAATTCATCAGTATTTTAATGTAACTGGAACCTTTTGCTTAATTCATGCCGAGGGGACGACCATCTGTCTTCCTGTCATCTTTAACAGGACTCAACATGTACCACGTGACTTCACATAATTTCCATAGCTTAGATCCTTTTGAACAGCAATGGTCACTGGCAGACCACAGTGCCGGGTCCGTATAAACATAGCAGATATCAGTATAAGTGCATATGTATCACAAAAGTAAGTAAACGTCTTGAATAACCACGAGTGTTTTATTTACTTTACCACTTGGGGGTGCTTAGGGCACTGCACCCTATTGTAGCAATAACAAGTGTAAGTAAGGAGTGCGAGGAGGCCTACAACCTCGGCAGCATAACGAGTGAAACCACTATGTATGTTAAATAATTGGTAAGTTCATCATTCACAAGCACTGCAGGTCGACAGAATACTCCACGGACCCATGGGTCGTCGACCGTACGACCCTCATCAACACATGCTCACTGAGTTATGGTTCCGGGCAATTTCACCAGTTTTCGTCTTAACCTGGTAAGCTGGGTAAGGCAGGGACCCACATCAGCAGCCCTGGTACCTCCTACACATCAGTACAATATGTAATATTGTGCATGTGTGAATTTTTGGAAGTGCTTCGCATATTTTGCTATGACAAATTCAAACTGGACAGTTTTGAAAATTTATCTCTGGTTTGTGGAACTTTTAAGGTGGCATCTTGGATCCTGAAACTTTTTGAAGATGTACTGAAAAATTGTTATTTTTTGTGGATTTTATAACCAAAATCTAATCAGTATATTATTTTAGGCTGCCGGTGTGTACGTGGTGCAAGAGGAGAATGCCCGGGTAATCAATTAGCAGAAAAGGGCTCTCTGAATTACTGCATGTCCTGTCGGATAGCAATTAAATTGCTCTGATGAGCTACTAGAACTTCTTACTCTAGAAGCATTACAGGTACAGGTAAGTAAGACTAAAATAAGTTGCAGATAGCAGTAGCTCGATGTAATATGATTTATCTAAAATAGTCATTAAGAATTCTGCATAGCCCTTTCTCTAAAGAATTCCTTGTAAAATTTGTCCTTATTTCCTTCAGAAGTAGAGTTCTAATGCATTTATCTAAATATCTTATAAATCAGCTAAGCCGAGGCAAGAAAAAGTATTGACTGACTAATGGAGTAGAACCAAGTTAGATATATTTTGTATTGGACATTGAATAATATTTTCCTTAGTGTGAAAGGACAATCTTAAGCTGCCAAATGTCAACTGTAATTATAATTTAATTCAGAGTTGAGCCTAAAATTAGATTTGAGCTACATTTATTCTTATATCTGTACATTTGTTGTTTATGTTTCTTTACTAAAATTTAAATCATAATAATTAAATGCTTCTCATTGATTCAACTGCTTTCTTAGTTGTTAGATTGCTCAGTTGTAGTATTTTTTGTTATATTATGATTTTGATTGTACTGTTGTTTATGATTCATCTATTGTTAATGTGTCCATTCAACTATAATTAATTCTACCATTGCTTTAACTCCAATATACTAGTTACTTATATAACAACTTGGTTCGCAAACAACTACTCACTAGTATAACATACTACCTATTGTATTCATTGCAGTGTCTACTAATCGTGGCGTATTTAAAAGCAAACTTTTAACCTACACTCTCCGCACACACCTATACAGTCTGATTCTCAGTGGAGCCCATTCGTGGAGCATTTTCTCAATACTACCACATTATTACATTGTGAAACGTCCTACCCTAACCCATACCCCATACACCTGTTTTCTTTACATGACTATCAAACAATGCAAAACAGTAAGCAGCGTAACTAGGTTAAAAGCGCCCTGCAGCAGTTTTGGCCTAGGCCTTCGTCCCTTCATCCATTGAAGACCAAATCGAATCTTTGCTATTGACATTAACCAGTGATGTTTCGATCGTTCTTTGTAATTTTACTATTATTTGTTCGATTAAACTTTCATTTAATATCCATTAAATATATTTTTGCTGGTATTTCTAAATATTTTATAAAATACCAATAAACCAAAACGATCACCTGTTGGTAACATTCACATTATATGTAAATACATTGTGCATGATTCGTAATTAATTGTAACGAAAGATAATAAAATTAGGTAGCGGCTGTAAATAATTTTCCAAGGACGTTTATTCACAATAAATTAAAAACGGAGACACTGAAAGTACGACAATACAGTCATAAGTAAATATTTTGTCAGGCTACGTAAATAATCTTCAATATGATAGGAAGGTTTAAAACTAACCATCAATTTAAACAAGAATATCTAAAAAAATCTAAACTATTTCTTTTTCGTGAATTTACACTTGCGAATTGTGCGATCGCATGGCTAAAGTTTATTTTCACACTCTGACCCTTTTAATGGGGAGTATTGCTAAATAGTTCAGGCGGCTCTACGATATGCTACTTATGAGGCAACTCTTGATGTGACTTGTAAAACATATTTTTATCTAGTACACTGTGTAACTAGACCAGGAGTAACGTCAGATGAGTAGTTTCCAATTAAGTTTTCGCTTGATTCCAGGATTACTTCATAATTTGAATAAACTAGAAACAAAGGTTTCAAACATTGAAAATCCGCATAAATTAATTAATTGCTTAAAACGTTCACATTAAGCTGTCTTCACTAAGTCCAGGCTATGGTTATACACTTCAAAATGAAACAGCTTTTCACTGTTATCAAAAGTGTCAACGTTTAGCAGTTAAACATATTCCTCTTTCGTTTTAATTTCTTCTGAGAAAAACGAGGTGGAATTTCTCATTTTTCACAAAGCATGACTTCCAAGATTTTTATTGTGTACACTTTTTTTCTCAATATTGTTGTCTTGTCACCATGGGATGATAACATATAGCATGCATGTTCTAGGCATTCTTCAACACCTTGAATTTTTTTAAAAATAATATCAAAAGAAACTAGATCTTAAGTGTCCAATAAAATTACAATTTATGATGGAAATAGTTCAAAATAATGTATTAATACTCTTGCTTAGATATCTTGTTTCTGATTTTTACTTTATATTTATTTTATACATCTATGAATTAAGAGCATGGAAATAATCACTACAAATTTTATTGAGTGCTTGAATTATGCTAGAACACCTACTAGGACAAACCCTTTTGGTACTCTTTTCTAGGAATGTTGATTTTTATAATAAGCCCCATCTAGAAACAGAACTTAAAATATGTACAAATTCTGAATGTGGTTGAAAAAATTTTGATTTCGGGAATATTTTAAACATATTCATTAATTACTAGGTTTAAGGTGTAAGCACAGCAGTGCACATGCTAAGCTGATGTTCATTTTTAATTATTGCCTGAAGGCGTGTGTATTCCCTCCCATATCTGCTGTTACATCGTATCCCAGGCCTCTTATTTTCGAGACGTTAGTGATTCTTTAAGAATAACCATTACGGTATTCGGAAAGAATGTTCGCGGAAGTGCAAGGTAGCGAATGCCTACAAGATGAATCACCCCGTCCTCATTGTTCAACCAACTAGCTAACCGAACGAGAATATAGAATCACTAAAGGACTTAACCATGTAATATTACATGTATATTTGATGCACATTCTTTAAATTTACAGAAATTTGTAATTCATATCTGCCCATTTTTATAAGCCAAAAACATGCGACCCACTCGAGCCTTGCTCCTGGAGCAACTGCTCCACTATAGTTACGCCACTGTCACAGTCAAATCAAAGAGAATAAATTCCCTTTAAAAACAAATCTCTTCACCACTACTAGTAGAGGTATTGTGAATGGTTTAACTGTTTTACTTCATTCATTTTTCCGCTGTTTGTGTCAGGGCCATGTGGTTTTTTAATATAAATATTTTAAACACCTAATCTGACCTGTCTTAACTAGACCCACAACCATAAGTGTTGATAAGTTTAGTAAAACTTTGATAATACTTAACTGCTATCTGAAGATTCTAATTTATTTTATTTCTTTGGCCATTCTACATAGACATGATTTCTTTCGCAAATAATCAACCACTGGTTTACTAGCTATAACATGTAGCATGTAAATTATTAGATCAAATAAGGTAATTAGGCCTATATATATTATGAACTGACATGAACCACTCCTGCGTGGTCTGGCATGGCCACTGTCATTATGTCATCGGCCCATAGTTGCTGCACCAGTGCGGCCCACGGAACACGCAAGTCGTACGTCCCGATGTGTGTCCGCATCTTTCACCGAGTGATCCAACCGAGTGCCTGTGGTGTCCCTAGAGAGATCTGTGTAATTAGGATAGGAATCAAGTGCTAGAATGTGTATTAAATAGCTTTAGAATTTATCGCCCATGGGCAAATGTTCGTGAAATTCACCCTTGGAGGATTGCGAAGTAATCGCAGAATAAATGCACGTCACGTGCATATTTAATTAGGTGTAGAGTAGCAAGGCTAGAGTATTTGAAGTGTTCTTTATAATTTTCCGAGTGCAATTGTGTGTCTAATCAAGCCAATAAGTGATGTGGGAAATAATTAGTCTTTCTTGTAACCTTAACCATTATGGTCGTAGAGTGTTCCCAAAACATAACATACATAAATTTCCCATGTGCTCTGCAAGGCACCACATAATAATGTTTTGTATTTCAATTAGTGCTTTATTAAGAACTCTTAAATCTCTGCTGGATTAAGAAAACTCGCTCAGAAAATTTTAGTGTTTTATGTGTATACATTTCAAGTTCAATGTTAATGAGGTCAATTAATTAAATTACCTCACAGAGTGGAGCGAGCTCTCAGTAAGGATGCCGCTCGCTCGAGCCATCTCCGGCAGTCTGATTCCATGTGTCTTAGGTGCTGCACATGCGTCGCGTCGCGGTGGACTTTCATGCTTTGTTCTGAACACTAACAACAATAGATTAATGTAATTTACTGGAACTTTTATTTAATTTATCAAGAGCCATTACTCATGAAAATTTTCGCGCTATTGTTGGCTTTTCTGTTTAGTAACGGCCGCTGGCAGGCCTTGTGAGTCAGATCCGCTTTAATTTGCATTGCATACCTGTAAATGTGTATACTATTTGGCAATACAATTTATTTGAGTTAACCGAAACTTGTGAGTTCTCATTTTTGTGTTGTATCTCGGGCACTTGCCCTATCCAGGAAGTCATCGACGCCTCAAGGAGGCATCCTTCATTTATAAGGTAAAGAGGTAATATTAAGGCGTACTGAGAATACAGAATACTCCGACTCTATATTACGTTTTCCTGTAACTGTGTACCGTGTGTGTCAGGGGATACAGCCTAACGGTCGTTTGACCCATGATCAGCAGAACTGTCACTTCGTGCTCACACAGTGTGCCAAATATAAATATTGTGTAATATAATGACTTTTCTTAACAGAGTCGCCGGATGACGTCCGTATTACTATCCCCGACGTCCGTATTACTATCCCGACCGCTCAGGTAATGCTAGAACTTATGTTAGTTGTACTCACTTTTCAATACATTACCTTACCATTAATTCACTTCAGAGCTGTTGTCCAGGATCTACTGCGAGTAAATTAATTTACACAAGATAATTATATACACTCATAAGAAATTTTAGATAGTTAAAGTCGGAAGTCTTACAAAAAAGAAATACTTTTATGGAGATATCCGAGAAATTTTTAGTTAACTCACTGGTTTGAATATTTAGATTTTTAATTAAACACACAGCTGCGAAATCTCTGTGGCAATGATATGAGCAATCATATAATGGCGAAACCATTTTGTTATTAAAACCAACCTCTCGGTTGTAAAATGAAACTTTTGATATATAAAAATTTTAATCATCTATTCCCAAATTTATCTCACTGGTGTAATTACTAATTTATTTTCTCTCATTGTAATAATAATTACTATCTCGTTTGAGTGAAATAGTGGTATATTGAATATTATACCTACAGGTATTCCTACGAGTAGAGATAGAATTTTTTCCCTGATTAGAAGGCACATAGACACACAGAATAAGACCTAATGTATACATACAACACCAAATAAATATTAAAATAGGCTAACATCAAAGTACAGAAAAGAAATTAATGCAGAGAGTGGAAATTAATTTAATTTAAAAAATTCCGAGGTTGACAGATTTCCAATATTCAATTAATGGCAGGATTTACTACAGTCTGTCGCGTCCGTCCGTCCGTCATCCGTCTGTACATCATGTGACCAACAGCCAATCAGAGGTGACCATTAATTTAACTTTGGATGGACGAACGGATGAAATTACAGCCTTCTAAACTTGCATGTTTTGTTTATCTTTCATTCCGAGTCCTTTAAAGACTGTGTTGTGTGTGCAGTGTTTTGTTTTGGCTGTCTTTTGTTTTGATATGTTTGTTTACGTAACTGTAAAAATAAATTACGCTACATTTTCACATGGCGATTAATTGATAAATACGTTTGGAAACAAGAGCTAATTTTGTGCAATAGTAAAAGTAATAAAATCATATATGATATTTAATTTTTATTTACATCGATTAATTTCTGTTATGTACATACATGTGCGTTTTGGGTACTTAAAAACAAAACACTGCCAGCAAATTTTACTTTATTCAGAATTTTTTCTTGTTTGTAAATTTTTTTGTTTTTATTAGTTTGCAGCAATGAACTTAGGATGGACGTACGAAGTTTTGTTGTAAATCACTCGGTCGGAAGACGGGAGAATGTATGATGGGCGGGCGGATGATGGATGGACGCGATGGGCTACTATAATTCCTGCCTAAGTCAAAAGTAAATTTAGCCCCTTAAAAAAATATATTAATAAATTAAAATCTCGTGATTTAAAAGCTCGGCAGACAAAAGCTCCTGAATAATATTAAAATAAATAATGTTTGTTTCTTCTTTACTTCAGCAATTACGCAAGTAAAATTAAATGTCTGGTTAACTAAAATTTAGTAGAGCATGTTCTTTAGCCATAGGGGCAAGTATGAGCAAGCAAAACGACTGGGTTGTAATCTGAACCAAATTAAATAATCAGAGTAAAAAAAGGTCCAAAATTATTATCATCGAAAATAAATCATAAATCATTCGTAAAAACCAAGTGGCACTTACCCACATAGCACTGGATATCCATCGAATATACGAATTATATCCACAATATCTGAAAGTCATATAAGTCCTACAGTGAATCTCTACTGTACACTGGAGAGAGAAAAAAAACTGGTATAGGGGTGCGTATGCAAACAACAGAGGTATGGGATCAATCAGAGTAACGCGATGCGGCCGGCAGCGCCCATATAAGACAACAAGCCTCTGACGAAGTTGCTAGATCGGTTACTGCTGCTACAATAGCAGGTTATCAAGATTTAAGTGAGTTTGAACGCTGTGTTATAATCGGCGCACGAGAGATAGGACATAGCATCTCCGAGGTAGCGATAAAATTTGGATTTTCGCATACGACCATTTCACGAATGTACCGTGAATATCGGGAATCCGGTAAAACATCAAATCTTCGACATCGCTGCGGCCGGAAAAAGATCGTTGAACGAACGGGACAAACGACGACAGACGAGAATCATTTAACGTGACAGACATGCAACCCTTTCTGAAATTGGCGCAGATTTCAATGTTGGGGCATCAATAAGTTCCAGCGTGCCAATTATTGAGCAGACCACCATTGCTATGGGTTTTCGGAGCCGAAGGCCCACTCGTGTACCGTTGTTGACTACAGGACATAAAGCTTTACGCCTCGCCTGGGCCCACCAACACCACCATTGGACTGTTGATGACTGGAAACATGTTGCGTGGTCTGATGTCCAATTGTATCGGGCGGATCGACATGTACGGGTATGGCGACATCTTCATGAATCCATGGATCCTACATGTCAACAGGGGACTGTTCAAGCTGGTGGAGAATCTGTCATGGTATGGGGCGTGTGCAGTTGGCGTGAAATGGGACCCTTGATACGTCTAGATACGACTCTGACAGGTGACAGATAAGTAAGCATCTTGTCCGATCACCTGCACCCATTCATGTCCATTGTGTATTCTGATGGACGTGGACAATTCCAGCAGGACAATGTGACACCCCACATGTCGAGAGTTGATACCGAGTGGCTCCAGGATCACTCTTCTGACTTTAAACACTTTCATTGGCCACCTAAATCAACAGACATGAAGATTATTGAGCATATCTGGGATGCCTTGCAACATGCTATTCAAAAAATATCTCTACCGCCTCGCACTCCTGTGGATTTGTGGACTGCCCTGCAGGATTCATGGTGTTAATTGCCTCCTGCATACCTTCAGAAATTTGTCGAGTCCATGCCACGTCATCTTGCGGCACTTGTACGTGCTCGAGGGGGCCCTACGCGATATTAGGCAGGTGTACCAGTTTTTTTGGCTCTTCAGTGTATATTCTTTGGATATCCATTAGTAGATACAGTTTGTACCACTTACTGGATTTCCATTAGATATTACAAAACCACCAATGGTCATTACTTAAGGTAAGTGTCTGCATCTAAAAATGTATATAGGAAATCCAAAATATTTATATCACATTTTGGAAATTAGGCGGACATTTGGATATCTTTTGGTAGTATTTCGAATGTAACTTTGCTAATCTCGGATGTCCTTGGATATCCTGAATGTCAGGGAGTGATATCCATAAGATATTCTTTGGATATATATGTGCTATATGGGTATCTGTATTCATTTTAGCAGTGCAGAAACTAGCAGACCAAACAACAGGAAAATTATCAGAAATTGCCTGTTACAAGCCATTGTCCTCACTTAGCTGCTATTCTATTCTTAGCTCTTCTATTCTTCTATACTCGATGTCTGCAAAAACTCAAATTACCAATATTGCTAGTTTAGAAAAATAAAACACATTAACTAGAAAAAATTGCCTTGCATAACAAATTACTTACGTAAGTGACAATTTAGAAGAAAACCTGTCCGATGAAGTAAAAAAATATTAAACACATTTGTACGTTAATTCATAGTAAAAATTAACACTTAACATAAAGTTAACAATTAGGTTCTTTGCCAATAGTAACAACAGGATGTAAATAATAATAATAGCTTATCTCAAGCAAAATACTACACTTAATATCAATAAAATAGAAATGCAAGTAAATTGAAAAAATAATACATTACACTTGTTCTAAGTACAGAAGCACTGAGAATACAAAATGCCATAGAATGTGCTTTAATTGTAGCTTAGTTTGAGTTGTGTAGGTATGTGTTTATATATGTAAACTGCATGAGTATTATTAATTTCAATGGTACCAGTTGTATCCGTAGTAAGTGAATAAATGGGTGGCTCTTAACATCGAGGTCTTGAGGGTGAAGTGAGGTGCATATGGAGCAGCGCCGAAATTAAGGGGCGAGGAAAACGGAAGATTCCGAGAAAACCCACCATCCAGCGGCATCATGCAGCACGATTCCCACATGCGAAAATCCAAGAGCGACTCCGCCGAATTTCGAGCCTGGTTCCCTTGAGTGGGGGGGCGTGCAGTGTAACCACTACACCACCAGTTGTATCCGAGCCTTAACTTGTAGGGTAGTGCAGCTATACCAGATTTCTATTGCGGTTAAGTAAACCAGTACAGTTGAAATAAATGATGTTTATATTTCTGTAGAGATTTAGCTCCATGTTTGAAAATAAGTACTTTCGTTGGTATGAGTTTTGTTAATTTAAAATTTGCAGGTGCATGTGAATGTTAACTCAATTTTTATTTAATATTTAACGTTTGTTACGTTTGTGTCATTACTTTTCAATCCAATTTTGAAATGGATATTTAGCGAATTGTGTTGGTTCCCTGCTATTTCGAATATATACATGCACCTACAGAAATACCTGTGACGCGGTCGGTTACCAGAGTTGGAATGTAATGATTATGGATTTGCCCGGGGCCACAGCTCCGCGGTGAGCTGATGAGATTTTTGGGTCGTTCGGCCGACGGCCCAGGGGTTCTCTGGTAACACACCGTCAGATATTAAGAAATTGCGAGCTGTATGGCCGCTGCGCACGCCTGAATTAATAACGCACTCAAGTTTTATATGTATATAATTATTTTATTGAACACTTTGATCAAACACGTGGTGACCGCGTGGTCATATAAACACACTGCTGGATTTTAATTACTTAAGGCGCGTGACGCTGCTCTCTCCTCGGTGAAATGTAACATAAAAATACTAGTTGCTTCGTGAATGATATGATGATGCGATTGCTGAGTGAGGTTGCAGCCTGAGAGGCTGGTACCGAGGTTCTTGTGAAACGAGAGACTTACCACGTCCGCTCGCGCCGAAGTGATGTTGCCTACTAGACTGCGCAATGCATCGGCTCGCGCCACGTAAGCACGGCCGACACCTGGCGCTGGAGAGATGAAACAAATGCGACTTAAAATGCTAATGAGATTTAAACATGATATACCTTATATAAACATAATTAAACACAATTTACATAATAAAACACAATTACCCTTGTACTTACATAATAAAACACCATTATATTAATATTAAATATAAGTATTGACTCGTAGCAGCCACTGCATTGCCAACTTGAAAATGTCACATGTCCCTGGCTGGCTATGTATGTGATGACTGTTTTGACACACGATAATTATGGTATACATCAATACTGAATAAATACTAAACACTAATGCACTCGTGCCCACAAGCCTGTCGGTGTGGTGCGTCTGGTGTGGGCACACTGCGGCAGTCAGTGGGCAAAAGGACTCGTGAACGTGCGGTTCACGTCACCTGGAATGGTCAAAGTTCGTAGTTCAGTTTGAGAGATGTGTTTCTCAGCAAACAAGCAAACCTTTATATTAAATGAATTTTCGTTTGCTAACAATTCACTGCGCGTATCTTCCGTGAATGTGTGGCAACTGTGGAGTGTTGAGGTTATATTTTGTACTACCATGTGGAAATATTTCAATGTCCACTTTTAACACTAACCATTAATTCAAATGAATGTATATTCATCATTATCACTTACTAGTGCCCTTCCACTGTTAACGTGAAGGATTGAAAAAACCTTAGTCTTATACTGGACAAATTATTCAGCAGACACATAAAATTTAGTGTGCATTTTATTACACTACACCAGCTACACCTCCTCCGGAGCAGGTGTAAATTTTGCTGCACCAAATTACACCAGTGTAAAAACACTGGTTGGATGAAATGCTCACTGTCAACTAGTCTGATGTAATATCTGGTTAAATGAAACGATTTTGGTGCAGTGTTCCTTGCAAGTGTACCTACACTGGTAGAATGAAATTAAGCTTATGTACATCAAACAAATACCATACTATTCTATGTGTTACAATATTTTCAATGATTTATGATACATGTGGCAAAATAATTCAGTTACATAACAAACTCAAAGCGCCGAACTTTCTCTCTGGCAAATCTTAGCTATAAATTTTTCAGGGTAAATTTTCATGTGTCTATGTACATCAGATAAAGACCATACCATTGTACATGTTGCAATACTTTCAACGATTTATGATACATGTGGCAAAATAATTAAGTTATATTAGAACTTTACATTACGTCGAACTTTCTCTTTAGCAAATCTATCTATAACTTTTACAGAGTCAATTTTCATGTAACAGGCAATGACAATTCAACCGCTCCTCAGTCATTATTTATCTAACCCAAGAATTGACTCGCCGGAGAGTAGAAAAACAGTGTTCGGCTGTATCAACACTGACCGGAATAGTACATAGAATTTGTTGTAGCTCACGAATTGTAGAGAATATGACAGCGTTAGAGTCATACAATACTTCAAGCACTGTCTCTGGTATTTACTTGGTCTTTTGGTCTCTTCTCCATTTAGCTCCCATAGTTTAAATTCCTCAAGAAGATAAATCTCAGATACTGTTGATGCAGAATCTCGTTGCAAANTCCATTTAGCTCCCATAGTTTAAATTCCTCAAGAAGATAAATCTCAGATACTGTTGATGCAGAATCTCGTTGCAAAAATAAATTGTATTTTTTTGGCAAGTTATTTCATTTCTTGCTCCATGCATTCGTTTGATGTATTTTGTTTTAAAANAAAATAAATTGTATTTTTTTGGCAAGTTATTTCATTTCTTGCTCCATGCATTCGTTTGATGTATTTTGTTTTAAAATACTACTTGGCAACATAAATCTTAAGTTTAAAGACTGTAGAAATGCTTCTGAAAATCTAGCTAAGAGATCGGACACCACATAGTCTAACATGGGTCTGTAAATTAACCTCCAGTTATATTCTTTACAGGTTGATGATGGTTGATTTTATCTGCATGTCTGCATTCTGACTGTTCGGGACTTAAGAATAGAACAACCAAATTCCACATATACTTTCCTGAAATCATTTACAAGATTTTCACGATTATTTTTTAAAAGTAGTAATAGTATCAGCAATGGTGTAAGAAGCAGAGTGAACATCAAGCGATTTTGTTTGGAGTAAACAGCTTAGTGGGAGTGTATATTTAAGCACTTCAATTAGAGATAAGATAGATATTATAATGAAATCACTGCTACATAGAGAATGTACAAACGTTGTTTCCTGTGACGATGTCTTAGCATATTTTCATTTAGATAGCTTATAAAAGAACATTGATAACTTTAGGAAGTATAACGCGAAAACGAATCATGGAATCGAGACATTCAACCCACCTTGTTTCACATACAGACTGCAAGCCTTTTTCAGTTCCTAAAGTTGTCTTAAGAACCAAATATATTTTTAGAGACTTGTTAAAGAAGGCAATTACTGATTTAAAAAGTACCATGGAATTTCAGACCCTTGGTAGGTTTGAGGATTTTTAAATCGACAGACTTAATTCATGATAATTGCAAGGGGCCCTAACGGAATAAGGTACAAATTTCATAATTGCACCAACCGCACTAACTGTCTCAGAAGACACTGTAGAACAACCATCAGTCCCAATGCAAACACAGTATGCCATATCCAGGTGGAGAGGTTGAGCAAGAATATTAACAACAATATTAACTAGAGCTAAACCAGTTCATATAGGCTCGACTATCTTCCTTTTCATTACAGTCAGCATCAGTACTGTCAGAAACACAATCAATATCACAATCGGGAGTTGCACTAAATACATCAATAAAGAGAACAAAATGTTCACGAATAACACATTTATCGAGGTATCTCAAACTAAGGGAAAGCTGCTCCATGTGAGAATTTACTGAGGTCTCATCAAATATAATGCTTAAAAATTTAGCCTTTTAAACTTTATCTAAGATTTGAGATTTATTATCTTCATCGCATGTTTCTATTATAACATTTTGGTTAGTTTGAAGAAGAAGACGATTTTAGATGCTCCTCAAGATTTTTGCCACTAGATTCAATGCGAAATCTTAAAGTTTCTCTGAAATTTCCCTCATTAATTGTTGAACACTATCGTTCTGCAACAATCCTCCATCGTCATGGTGGCCATGTAATGGTATATTTTGTCGGCTCAAGAATATTACGGTATTTACAATCGGCCTTAACCTCTCGGGGTTTTCCTCTACTTGCTTCAAACTTTTAGAGTTTAGTATACTGATTACTTCAGCTTCTGGTTTGTGGTAAGATTTCAAAAATTCCTTACCCACATCAACATTAGCCTTGTGGTAATAAGATTTCTCATGTTTTTCAAAATGGCCATCCTTGCCACAAAGTTGCGCGAAGGATGTTAAAGGCATTGTCACAAACTTCTGCAATGAAACACCTTGAGTATGGCCTGTCTTACCACTAACAGTAAGTAACGAACAATTTTGCAATAAAAACCCTTTATGCAAATCAGATAAAACGACCCAGTGGCGACTGTCAATGAGGCTTTTATTTAAAAAGTGTTATATGGATTTCCTACCTTTCATATGTATGAGATGTGGGTATATGTAACCTCCGAGTGGTTGTAAAGATTTTTCTAATAATGGATTTTGTGTAATCGTCTACTTGTTTACCAATGTATGCTCATATAACACATTCATGCAATAGTGTAGTGGGTACAGAACCTCCTCCTCCACCAGGACCAGAGTTTGTTGATGATTCTGCATCCCCCAGTCAAGTTATTAGAAGTTCAGGATCAGATGAATTCAGTTTCTCCAGTTCTAGTTCAAACCAAGCAAATGTGATGTGGCAAAAAGTTGCGACTTGCGAGTAAGTAGACACTGTTCATATACTCAGTGCTCACTGGCCGATGTAAGCACAAACAACCACACCTACAGCTACCAACACTTTAAAAATGAGTAATCACCGTTACTGATAATCTTGAAGTATTTTTGGAACTAATATCGATGAATGTCAGAGGAAAGAGGGTGTTGAACAGGTGCTGAATGGAACGAAATAGAGAAGAGTTATCTGCTGTATTTGGTGCAACTATATGATGCCAGAATGGGAATGGTGGGAGCGGCCATGGAAGGGGGTTAGGAATTAATATCGAAGGAGGGTGACCATGTGTACAAGCACAACTATGTGATGCGGGTAATGGAAAGGGCATAGAAGGGAGCACTTAACCATCTGTGCTGTGCGCCCTTGACCATCAGAGCTAAATATATTGTTTCAACACAAAACAGAGCAACTGTGTATGTGTTACCTTTTCTAAAGCACTGGGTAAAGTGTGAATTTAAAGTAGGTACTATTTTTATATTTATACTTGGCATTTTTTTAGAGTGGTCTCGGGAGAGGCCCTATNGTGTGAATTTAAAGTAGGTACTATTTTTATATTTATACTTGGCATTTTTTTAGAGTGGTCTCGGGAGAGGCCCTATGCCTCCCTATGGATCCTCTTCTGGCAAATAGTGTGGCAAAAGTTCTTCAGGCAGACTTCTTCTTTAGATGGAGGTACTTGCAGAACTTGTTAACAGATAATGGCACTCTGTTTACTGGCTGGAATTAGCGCAATATCTGCGCATGTGTGGGGGAGTGCAGGACATCAATATGGCGAATACCACCCACGCACGAACCCCACAGAAAACAACAACTAGGATCTCAAAANTTCCTCCCTATGGATCCTCTTCTGGCAAATAGTGTGGCAAAAGTTCTTCAGGCAGACTTCTTCTTTAGATGGAGGTACTTGCAGAACTTGTTAACAGATAATGGCACTCTGTTTACTGGCTGGAATTAGCGCAATATCTGCGCATGTGTGAGGGAGTGCAGGACATCAATATGGCGAATACCACCCACGCACGAACCCCACAGAAAACAACAACTAGGATCTCAAAACTTAGTTACGTCTCCATGTGGAGTAGCAACACACCATGTTGGCTGACCATCTNAACTTAGTTACGTCTCCATGTGGAGTAGCAACACACCATGTTGGCTGACCATCTGCCTTTCGTACTCATCACCCTCCGATGGTGCATCAACGCCGCCACCAGTAAGTCATCTGCTGAAGCCCTTCTGGGCCACAATCTCACCCTGCCTGGCGAGTTCGACTGCCCACAGGTAATTGGCAGTGGTGACCTAGCCGAAAGTGAAGCCCGGAGTAAATGGTGTAAGAGGGAACAGAAGGAGGTGCACAATCATCAGCAGTGCTACATCGTGCAGTGGCTGCCGACCACTGCACGACCACCACATTGCCTCTGCCCAGGACGACATCTCTTCATCTGTGCGCACCCAGAATTCGTAGGCTGCATGGACTTTTGGGTGGGTTTTGTGTCCAAGTGGAGCAGCCGCACGAGATCCTGCCGACCCTAGGGCCGAGATCCACCGGGACGACCTCTGTCTTGCACTGGCTGATGTTGACAACGACATCAACCACGACATCAGCAACAACACCATGGTGGCAGAACCTACAATGGGACCCTTCACTGGGGCACCCACCTGGACAGGGATCACCCCCTCACCTCATCAACTCCAGGTGACACCCTATTACCTCCTGATTCACTGTCGATGATGTTGGCCCAGTTTCTGGCAGTGTCCACTGATAGCGAGGGGGTGATGCATTAGGGCAGCATCACAAAGAGGAAATTACAGCTGGCTGAGGGGACACCACAAGGTAATCAAATCCCGTCAGTTTCTGGCAGCCTGGGTCGCTACCAGTGGCAGTGGGGTCGATGGAGCATCAGATGCAGGAGTGATGGCAGGAACGAGGACAGCAACACAGCCAGGTCATTCCCTACTCTCCTTTGATTACGACCACGATGCAGAGCAGTGCAGGCATGTCCGGCCTGCAGTGATGCCATTGTGTCGCCCACTGCAGCCGACCACTTGTGCCCAAGCATCAGGCAGAAGCAACACCATGCCCAGGAGAGCACCAAGGTGCCACATAACTTACCGCTGCTCTTACTGTGCCTGGCGGCACACGGCCGCAGATGATCTCCACAGAGGAGGTGTTTGACACAGGATGATATCTTGCCCTCTAAGACTGTCTGCCACAGCATGCGCCCAACTTCTCCGCATCAGCACATTTGCCGGAAACGAGCACCCAACGCACTTGTGCAGAGCAAGTAAGTGTAGTGCAGTGTGTGTGCATGCAAGGCAGTGTCAATATCTTCCCCCCAAGAAGCTTCACTATCCAGAGAAGGGATGTGTGGAAACATTTGAATGCAAGAATGCAGAGGGTAAGGGTAATTTTTAGTAATAATTTTAAAAAATGCAAGGATGCATGTAATAAGCAAGAGGCATGCCTGCCTTATTAATGTAATATTTTGTTGTTATTTTTAATCAGTTTCTTGTATTCATTTCACGACATAGCCCTAATTTAGCCTCACCAATTAATTATTCTTGCAAGTGTTTTTATGTGTGTCATTTGTTGTTAAATTTTCAGTATATTTTTGCAAGGGTTAAATGCATTTGCAGGTATATGTTTAATTATGCAAGTTGTTCTGGCGCACGATTTGCCATCGCGTGGCAACTGCATGCTCCCACCATGGTAAACCTTCATTCAGAGTATGAATGGATCAGCCATGTCGCATTTCGGGTGCACTTCATGTTTTCCCCCCAACAATTTAGTTTTTAATAGAATTATGTAAATTTTCGGAACCTTTTGTCTTTCTAACACCTGGAGACGCCACCCCTTTTTCTTCGGGAATAGTATCGCCTGGGGAAGCTTAATTTCACTTCCTTAATTGTTCATCGTACAGCAGTTTAGACTACCTGCTGGATGTGCTGCCATGGTCTGTTTTAGTTTGACTTTATAGTGATGAATATGACGTGCAAAGGTAAATATATGTCTGTTTTCAAACTATAAATTTTACTTTTGAGCACAGCCAACAAGGCATTTAGTGGCACAGGTCCCCTACAACCTGTATTCAGATGCACATTTTCAGTAATCTGAGTATGCACAACTACTTAAAGTACTTCTTATTACACTTTAAGGAGAACGGGCCAGCCTAAATATGATCACTCAGCAATGCAAGCATCAGTTCCGAGAGGAGCCTGAATTCTCCAGCATCATTGGGACATTTTCTACCATGCAACCACCGAGGGAATGTCGGCCACTCGACCATGGGAGTACCAACAATGTGTTCTTGATACCACCTGCCGACGGTGTATGGCATCAAGTTGGGTATTGCTTTCCAACAATCACTCCTATCTTAAGTTCACTGACCTGCAAAACCCACCCCCAACCCCCAAAACCTGCACCAACTGGTGTTAACTTCCTCTTTGTACTCATACTAAGGCTCCTGCCTACCTGGTGGTTGAACTGCATTACAGAGTGATATAAATTGAGGTTTTTCTGTGAAACTGTTAAACATGCATCTAGTGTGCTTATCTATAAAAACAACACACATTTCAGACGAGTGCCTTTGAGTGCTTTCAAGATGTCACATACATTAAAAACAACCATTTTTGGATTACTTCAAAATGTCTAAAAACTGCCTTTTCGAAGCACTAACAGAACTACTCAATGGATCTGCATTGAACCTTCCTACATACTTTCCACCAAGAAAATAGTAGTGTCACCACTTTAAGTCCCATAGGTACAGGCTAAGTGACGAGAATACTGTACGGCCTTGCTGTTAGTGGCGAGGGTATTCTAGATGCACGAGGCTGTGTTGCCTTATCGCTCCTGCGCCTCCCATTGTCAACTAAGGAAGAATGTTCCAGGTCGGTGGGAGCCTCAATTATTCATGAAATATCATACTTTACAGGTAAAATATAAATAACTTTTCAATACAATCAAAAATAAGAAACTTTTATTTTAACAGTTTCATAAAAGTCTGTTGTTACATATATAATTTAGGGCCGGTTTTTCCACCTCCTGTCAGTATCCCGATCAAAAATTAGCTGCTGGCTAGCACTGAAATTTGTGTTTCCACTTCTGGTCAACATCTAGCTGTGACTTTTGTTCCCAATTGCTGGTTACAGAGGATGAACCTGTTGCTAGTTGTTCCAATCTGTGATTTAGGAGAAAGAAGATGCCATCATATTTTGAATGAATGGTACAAAATAAGACGATAATGAGTATTTGAGAAATGAGGAGTACAGTTGGGTGTTTTGAAATACTTCCAAGGGATGCGATTATATTTTTTTTGGAATTTCTTATTATAAATACTACAATCGAGTATCTTTTCGACGTGACTTTTGCCAATGGCATTTTTGTTCGATTATGAGTTATTGTTTTGGATGCTACTGTGCTGCTTTCTTACATAAAACCGTTAACCACAGAACATGTAACGCGAAGACTGCACATAGAATCACAAGTTAAGTTTTGTGGATAAAGAAATGCTTATCAGACGTTGGCTAGTATTTAAATAATAAACGGATTTAATAACTTATATTAAGTATGGGCCAATGTAAAATTTTTATGTTGGTCATACTTTATTTTATTGCTGAGTGGAATTTTATGAAATGCAGATATAAAAACTCCAATTTTTCGATATTTATTATCAATAGAAATTATAAGTCATGAAATAAAATATTATTTTTGCACATATATATTAACATTTAACTTTTGCTTTCCTATATAGAATACTTTATGTTGCTAAACATACATTTTGGGTATTATGAAATAAAATTTAGCTACTAACAACACTTTAAAAACAAAATAATTAATAACTTATTAAATTTGTAAAAGCGTTGTTCTTGAATAAGTACAAACTTGAGAAGTTGCTAGATTTTAGTAACCAAAATCTACAAAATCACACCTTACTTTCAGATTACAAATAGGGGGCTACACAATAGTGATAAAACACTTCCTCTATTTCGCCAGCAGTCAAGCCCAACTCCCTGCTGGCCAACCCTCCGATTTAGCGGGAGATGGTAAAACCCACCCCTATGGTTTATTACTGAATAAAAAAAAAGCATCTTATTTATATATTTAAACGAATACTACGTCACAAACTCCTTGCATTTAACATATTTTTTATTGTTTAATAGATACACCAAAAATATTACAGTTTAAGAAATATATAACACATAATTGCATTAATTTAAATCGTTTGATACTCGGTACACACTTATTTCAACGGAACAAACAGGATTTTGGGGCTGATTAATACTAATGCCATTAGTTTACACGTTACCGTATGTAAAACAAGTTGCCATACTTTATGACAGAGGTTGTGACCTCTTGGCAATGGGATATACTTTGGTTGTTGATATTGTTTCANACAAGTTGCCATACTTTATGACAGAGGTTGTGACCTCTTGGCAATGGGATATACTTTGGTTGTTGATATTGTTTCAATTTGTGTTGTTTTTTTTTTGTGTTGATTGTGCGCCAAAAGTGAAATGAGAAGAAACTCTTTTATTACTTNGTTTCAATTTGTGTTGTTTTTTTTTTGTGTTGATTGTGCGCCAAAAGTGAAATGAGAAGAAACTCTTTTATTACTTCACACGCTCTGTTTCTACTAGTATTTGTTATTGATTTGCATTTTTAAATCATAAATTGTAATGGTTAGTATGGTGGGCATTAGATTCTAACGTGGACTGTTCGTCAAGTATCGTTTTTAAGATATGATTTTGAAATGAGTGAGGAAACCAGTGTATCAGTGTTACCTAAAAACAATGTGAAAAGCAAAGAAGCTCTTCTTCTGGATGTTACTTTTCGACGTGTTTTAGAAAATACTGTTAATAGCGTGAGGTAGGTTGAAGTATATGTTTTCCTTGGGAGTTTTATGGTAATGGATTCGTTATGAATTTGCATGTAATTATAGTGTTACAGTTATCAGTTATGGGTAATTATATAGTGATATATTCCCACTCTACTAATTACACAACACGAATTTATTAGGGGCATTAACGTATCACCAATACAAACCACAAATACTAAAGTGGGGAGGGCTATGAAGATCAGGGAAATTGTGGAGTAAAACATGTAAAGGTTATGTAAATTACATGTAATGAGTTTCCTTAATCATGCTAAATGCAAGAAGATTTAACCAAACTATACCTAACTTCATGATATATGAATGATGTGTCCAGGCATGAGATAGTTTGTTACGAAATCCATAATAAGTAAGCTCACATTGGGTCATCCACCCCTGTGATTCACCTATNAGGCATGAGATAGTTTGTTACGAAATCCATAATAAGTAAGCTCACATTGGGTCATCCACCCCTGTGATTCACCTATCGTGAAGTTAGGTTAGGTCTGCCACATTTTGCATGGCTGGCTGCAAAATTACATATACCCTTCAATTACCACACTAACATGCAATACTACACAGTACAATTCACTGCATTACACTTTGTATGCTAAAACCTTAAATATATTACTCACCCATTGAATCTGGAATCATACCTTGTAGATGATTAAGCACCCAACACGTTAACATCTATTCAATTTGTTGAAACTACACAGACACTGCAATTTCCCCACAATTATTATATTTGGTAATTTTCTAGTTTAGGGGCTTTTCTGAAAATAATAAAAAAAACTCCAGAAAGTGGTATATTTCGACTCTACTAATAACGTAGAACACGAATATACTAGGGGCATTAACGTACGACGAATTTCCTAACATGTACCCACCTAACCTAACAGAACCTAACTGCGTAACAGTACTTGTACATCACAAACCTCCTCACAGTCAAATTCACACGGGACATTGATTTGGCGCACATTCCCATCATACAACTGTGATGTAAACCAATTCCGATGTGCATTTGTTTCCTGTGTCTGTGTATTATTGGTCACCGAATGTATTGGAAAGTATCATGGCGATGCACGTCAACTGTTGTTAAACACCATCTGTGAACGTCTTTTTGTATGATGTACTATATGTATATTTATTTTACTAGTAATATGTTGCATAGTACAATCCTCTCGTGAATATAAACAAGGTAAGCCTTGAGAAATTCAACAGAATTACATGATATTCCGACACTGTTTGATTGCAGTGTTTTTTACCTGTATAACCGTAGCGCCTGGGCATAATTATACCCTGTGAATTACATTTTATAAATTAAGTATTGGTTTGAAAAGGTATTCTCGCATTTATTGCAATTAAGCAACCCGATATAAATATATTGGACACATATTATACACATAAACACCCCAGTTTTCATAGCCCTGCTCACTATCACATTTTATGTTATTTACTTCAAATTACGTGAAGCCCCAATAAAATTTGTATTAAGTGTGATAGTAATGGCCATTTATAACATTTGCAGGTATTATTTTCCTGATTTTCGGAAAAGTCGCTATTCTTCATAATTACCGAAAATCTTAAAATCTTGGCATTTTTGTGTGTAGCATTTAGTGTGTTACAAACCTCACAGTGGTGAGAGCTATGAAAATCAGTTAAATTGTGAGATAAAAACATAATAGTGTTTCTTACGAAAAGGCCTTAAAAAAAAGGGTAATTATCCAGAGTAGCGGCTTTTCTGTAAAAGAGAAAACCCAGAAAAGTGGTATATTTCCACTCTACTAACTACGCAGAACAAGAATATACTAGAGGCATTAACGTATGACTAATTTCGTAATATGTGCCCAACTAACCGAACCTAACCCCACGATGAGTGAATCACTATTGTACATGTTTAAACTAACCTAGGATTGTTGGGTTTTAAACTTATCTAGGATTGTACAGTTTTAAACTAGCCTAGGATTATAGGGTTTTAATCTAACCTAGGATTGTAGGGTGTTAATCTAACCTAGCAATTTAGTTTAATCTAGGATTTGAGGGTTTTAAAGTAACAGTAAAACACACCAGAAGTACATGAATCAACCCACCTAGGTAGGCGGCGGGTACAATTCCACTGTCCTTGACCCATTCAACTGTCATGCACCTTACCGTACTCGACAAAAAAAAACCACAATCTCCTAAAACATTAAAGTAACACCTGCCACATAGGCAAATATTACGCACAGAAGTACTCATTCTTGCACTTTCCATTCTTATATCACAAGCCTTTGCACGGTCGGATTTGAACGTCACAACTCACGCCCGCAACAACACAACCACACTGTCTCGTATCTCAACTGCAACTAAAGTTCCGCTATGATGACGTCTACAGATCAACAGCCAATAAGGTGACGGCACGATGTGCATTTGTTAACGTTACTAAAGCATTACTTCACCAAAAATCATGGCGTCCGACGTAAACAAAGCAGATGAACTGCTCGTACTTTTAACTATTTTATTTAATACGTTCTGCTTATTTTAACATTACGCCCGCCTGAATATGAACAAGGTAAGCTGTGCAGAACCCATTAATGCTACTTTTGTTGGTCTAGGACGTTTCCTTCAGAAAAGCAGCTACTCTGCATAATTACCAAAAAAGGAAAGCGAAATTGGCACAAAACAATTCCCTCGAATTATCTACACAACTTAAACAGAGTACTGCTGCAGCACAATATCACAATAGCCCAACAAACATGACAGGACAACCTCACACAACATGACAGCGTGATAGAATTTTGTATTAATGTGTATTGAGTGTTCAGAATACCCTGACAATAATATCTACTTGACAAGTGTGATATTTGGTTGTTGAAAATTCTTAAAATGGCAAGTTATCTTTTTATAAATATATGTATATAATATTTACGATTTAAAACTCACAATAATGTGAATGCAGGGTGTCCATCCACAGGAAAAACAGTGAAAAGTCAGGGATTAGGTAACATGAGACAGGGAAATAAATGTCAGGGAATTTTCACGTGGGTCAGGGAAAATGTAAATAATTGTCATTCTGCAAAAATTGTTAGTTGTGTGAATATAGGATAATGTAATTATGTGTTTTTTAAAGTTTAAATTTTTAAGTTTGTGAACTGGCAATAATATGTCTTTGCCAAGTGAGATAGGGTCTATACATACAAAATAAAGTATTTGTGTGTTTGTAATGGGCCCTTGTGTGAAGTCAATAGCGTGTATCGCAAGAAATACAGATGGGCTGAATAAAATGTTGGTCCCTACTTGATTGGTCTATTGCATTGTAATTTAATTCAACTGTCAGATGTGGAAAAATATGGTATTAGAAGGCTTTGGTCCTGAAAATATGTCACGGAAAATGGTAAGATTCTGCCTGGAAAACAGGGAAAAGTCAGGGAATTCCAAAATGGAGTTTCAGTGGACATCCTGGAGCGATTATTTTTTGCTTTTGACAGTATTTGAATGTATACAAGAGAAAAATTTTTTTTAAAAACAAACCGGAACGTGATTTTGGCACCAAGTTAGTTTATTATTTACTACAATAGGCAAATGCCCACGTGAAATTTTGTTTTGTAATGTTGTATTTACATTCTTTGTACGCCGTGATGAGCCCTACACAATAGTAAAGTAGAAATATTGGCGAGGGAGGTCCTAAACAATTACAATACATAACTAACCTGAATGATACTGTCGTCCATCTCATATAACTTGGCAAGATTATGACAGTCAGTAAGTGGCAACTTTACATACACGAAACAAACAAAGTGCCATTTAAAAAATCCTGTATCAGCTGATTCACGAACGAACAAAAGTTAATATTACGTTGGCTATTCTGAGTGCACTGCCGACGCACATCAGACAGCAGAAACTATGCGATAAGAAAAAGTTCCTATATTAATTAATACATTTTATTTTACGTGGTCACAAAACAGCGATTGTTGGAGTTACAAACTAAACTTCATGATAAAGTAGTAATTTATAGGTGTTTAAAATGAAAATCATAATAAAATTATCCGTATCCAAATGAAACGCAACTTCAAAACCTTGAGAGTTCTTTTCATGTCTTGTCCCCACTCTCCATCCATGCTTTGATATTAATTCCAAAAGTATACAGAAATATTGCATGGTATTGTTGAATTATTTTTTCTAATAATTTGACGAAATATATTTCAAATTCGTGTCGTTTCGAGCCAGTAATAGAAGAAAAGTCAGCTGTTAAAAAGACGGGATCACGAGGCAGACTAAAGTGCTGCTACCTGTTGAGTAACGCTCTAGGCTTACAACTCGCCCTGCCATACCATCGCGCCATCTGTCCGCTCTTTCCCGAAGTATTACTAGCCACAAAAAAAATAGTTTTCGTATGCAAAATAACAAATTTACAAACAGATACCAGTAGTTTTATTTTTCCGCGAGCTCTGCGTCATTTTTAAAGTAACACATATTTTGTGTACAGCAATTTTGATTACTAGTAATTTATATTGGGCCGGTAATCGTACATGTACGTCCGATAATCACCATGTTGTTCTCCCATAAACCCATTTCATTGTTTCCATGTTGTTACTATATTTTGCATTAATAAAATGAAGAAAGTGGGATGCGCATGAATCGTTTTTAAGCAATTCTTACGTTATTCCACACCACATATTTCCAACTCAAACTGTTGAGCATCAGTAATAGCAGAATTACTGCTTTGCAATAGTCGTTGGTGAGTTGTTGGCGGATAAAAGTCTGTTGTCTATCAAGTTTCCCTAATTACTTTTAGTTCCAGCTATATTAGCTATGACGTCCAAAGTGTGATAAGAACTACAACAACTATCTCACAAATGTTAACCCAAATTCGCTGTCTCTGACAAATTAAAAAAGAGTTAGCAAATATTTAATTTTTTGCAAGATTTTATATTTTTACATTTATGACCTACAAATTTTTTTAGACAGTCTAAAATACCTTAAAATTTGTTTAGCTTTACAGTACAATGGCAAGTGGATTAGCTGACAGTGTGTTGATAAAATATACAGGCTACTCGTAAGTCACTTGCAGACCCAAGCAACATAATGCTCCCATGTTATGCAGGAAAGCGGGAAGCCGCCATAGATTCACGTAGATTGGAGCTCCCTGATGGGGATGACTGTTGGTCCCCCTGCGAGTGGGTGGCTGGGCGGGAAGTCACTGGCAGACCCAAGCACTCGTAGAAAAGTGCAAGAGTCGTATGGGCCACCACTCCTCAGAGTCGGGTTCCCAATGGACGTGGATGGGATACGGGTGACAGCACATGACGGCTCCTGCAAGGGTGTTTGCGGTTCATTGGACGAAATAGGAAATAGCAGGAGGCAAGGTGCTCAAACGAAATGACAGAGAGTGATAACTCGACCAATTTGGTTTATGTCTGTCTTTTGTCAAGACAACAAACACACATAACCCAGCCTGTACCTTGACTAGTGCCTTAAGGGCCGACCTAGGATGCCAACCAAGGTGTAGTACCTAGTCACTGTAGACGTGGTGGTGAAAGGGGACCCAAGGGTAACCCCAATTGCACAGTAACTTGGACTCGTTACAGCTAGAAGCGCGGCAGGTTTCGTGAGTTGCGAGGCAGCTGATGGTCTAGTCTGTAGATGCAGATAGCTAACTTGAAGGAAGTGGAAGCTCATGGTGAGAGTGCTTTGTCAAGCAGCAATTCGTCTAGCAACTGATTGGTGGAGTCTGAACCCGTCTGGGCAGAGTGACGTTCTGCAGCAGAGCTGCGCAAGTCAGTTAGTGATTGGAGTATTGTGTACGTGTCCAGACAGAGTGACATTCTGCAGCAGAGCTGCGCAAGTCAGCTTCGAACTCGGGGCTGCAAGTTCCTTATACATGCGGAACACAGGGCCTGCGCGGGGGGCCCAGGGGTAGCGGTGTGGCAGAGTGGTGAGAGAAACGATGAAGCGTGGTGGAAACGGCTGAAGTTAGTGGCTGAAACTGGCAGCCCGCTACTCCTTCGCTGCCAAGGCTGGAGAGGTAAACAGGCCCTCTGCATGGAACGGGTTGCAGGCTGACAGGAGGCAAATGCTGGTCCTCTGCAGCTCTGGCGAGGCACTCTGTGGCATATACTGCTATGTATTTTCTTATAGGAGGTCACTGCTGTTGCGAGGCTAGAGCGTATTATGACGATGCCTGTGGCGCGTCAAGCTTACTTTGAGTGAGACAAGATTTTCCTTTCACATTGTAATGAAAGCAGATGTCTTACCCCATTTTCGGGCCTTCTTGTTGAATTATTTCCTGAAGAGCACTGTAGAAGTTATTGGTTGTTGATAGGTTAATGGGAATTGATGGTTGTAGCAGCAGCGCCTGTGTTTACATTGTGATCAGTGGCCTGCATGAGCCGGGAGCGCCCACCATTCCCAATCATTATCCAAACCGAAACAGTTGGGCTCGAGCCAGGCCCAAACGGGTACTACCCGATAAGGCCGGGCCAGGGACCTGGCGGATAATAGGATGTGGGCCGGGTTCAGGCTCAGCCACCTGAATCTACGTTGGGCCGGGTCAGGTCGGGTCATCCTTACATGTAACGAGTTTGAGCCGGGCAGTGGGCATGCCTATACCTGCATTATGCTTCATAACCTGCGANGGCATGCCTATACCTGCATTATGCTTCATAACCTGCGAGCTGCAGTTCTACTTGGCATGTTCATCTGAAAAGTGCGGTATTGCAAACATGGTTATTCCCGGTGAGATGGAATGTTATAAGGATGTGGAAACAAAACTGGCGAGTCAAGTGTGGAAGCTTGCGGACAAGAAACAGCATGATTCACACACTGCATTTTTTGGATGAGGTTAAGTGTCATCATTAATGATAATGGGGAAGGGTAAGGTTTTGTGGCTTGTAAAGGGTGTTTGAAACTGTTGATGTATAATGCTAAGAATGGCACTAACCATCATAACCGCCATGCACAATAATATTGTACAGTTCTAAACAATGCAGGTAGCAGTGGTAAAGAAAAGGATACTGTGATTATGACATCGGTCATGGAATCTACGTACTATTGCCATTTAAATTACAGTGAGGTGAAATGTTCTGTGCTGTATAAGTGTGTTGATTTCTGTGCTATGGATGTACAACCCTTTGAAACTACTGTTGGAGCAGGTTTTATGAGCTTAGGGCAGACCTTAGTTAACTTGGGAGCGTCTTACGGCAAAGTTGATGCTAGTTGCATTCTGCCCGATCCTACCACTGTTTTTCAGCGTACAGCTGACAGAGTCAACATTCTACGTGAGAAATACCTGCCACAGGTTGTCCAAGCATTACGGTGTGGCGAGTTGGCATTCACTACAGACATGTGGATGGATGACATGACAAAACATGCCTACGTCTGTATAACCATTCAGTACCTGAATGACTGGGATCTACTCAGCAGGGTGCTCTTTACCTTCAGTTTCCTGCACAACAAAAATACTGGAGCAAACATAAAAAGAAGATATTCAAATGGCTGGCATCCATCAGTATTTCAGCTGGTGACTGTGGAAGTGCTGTTTTTGTGACCAATCTAGGGAGTAACATCATTAAGGCATTAGGACAAAACAAGCGTTCTAATTGCGCCACGCAGCTCCTTAACACAGTGTTGCGGAATACGTACTTAAAAGAGACCCTTTGCAGCATGAAGAACATTCTCAACTAAATCGCAAAGATAGTGTCATATCTGAAAAGATCCGGTCTTGCCAACCAACTTACCCATACTGTGAAACTTNCAACTAAATCGCAAAGATAGTGTCATATCTGAAAAGATCCGGTCTTGCCAACCAACTTACCCATACTGTGAAACTTGATGTTGGATTGCGATGCAACTTAAAGTTTATAATGGTGTGATTATTGCATTCCCAGCTGGAAGCAGTTCGTCGTGTGCCAGAAAATGTCTTACTGGACTGGAGGAAACTCTTATAGGTGAATTGATAACGTTGCTGGAGAATTTCTACTTAGCCACAAAAGAGCTCGAGCCGGAGAGCACTGTCACAATTCAGCTAATTGTACCATGGAAGCCTACCCTCATTGAATATTGCAACGTAAATGAGAATGACTCCCCTAAAATCGGTCACATAAAGAATTGTGCGAAACAGTATATTGTTGACAAGTGCAAAGTTGCAATGACACACAAAATTGCTACAATTTTGAGTCCTGCCCATTATAGACTCTACAATCTCAGTGACAGAGACACCATTCATAGACACGTGCATAAGCTACTATCAGTTTGTAATCCGGCGAAGAAGGATATTGAACCAGCGACGAACAAAGAGATACCGGCTAAGAGGTGCAAACTGGACTGGGAATACTTAGATGATGAAGACAGGAATTGTGACAACGAGGTGACAACATATCTTAAATTACTGGGTAGTAAAACGAACTATGTAGTTCTTGAGTGGTGTATAGAACATGCAACAATCCTGCCACTGATGGCAATAGTCATTCCAGCGTCCAGCGTATCTAGTAAATGTGCATTCAGTATCACTGGGTACATTATACAGGAAAGTTGAAATGCACTTAAACCAGAGGTAGTTGACTCTTATTTCAGTGATCTGGATGCATTGTTGAAAATCGACAAACGAGCGTAAGAAGTCAAGCATTCTGTCAAATTGGTACTGATTAATTTGCCCGTGTATTAGGAACACCACATACTGCACTGTGAGACAGGTAACTGTAGCAATGTGATACTGTTTGTGCATAGTGAACAGTGATGTTCATACGCATGCATATTTCACACTGATTCAGTGTACAGAATGGTAAATCATTGGCAATTACATTGTATAATTTGTATGTACTTTCTGAGATTATTGTAGTTCCAACTTACGTTTACTATGTCCAAATAGGGTGCACTCACCGACCATTCACGTGTGTGCTAAGGCCAATGATACTCTGCTATATCAGGTTGGGCGTGCCTCAGTGTATAGATTTTGAATAAAGATTTTTTGTACATATTGAAGGGTATTTTTTGCAATGTTTTGTAATGTTTTCTTTTGTTACAGGAAGTGATGTTTACGTAATTTGTTTCAGTGATATACATGATGGTCCGCCTAAATTGACAACCCAAAAATTTCCGGAACGGTTTCAGATCACGAAATGTGGTTTTGCTAAATTAAATTATGTACGGGGCAAGTAATTTGCCACAAAGTGACTTCGTAACACGTGTATGGGTAGAAATAAGTTAACCACATGATTTTTCCCCTGGAAATATGCATTTATTTCAACGGCATCTGAAAGTACGTGCAAGGAGGAATTCAGTGATATATCATATGCAATGGAAAGTAACACAGAAATGCCAAGAAATACTGTGCAAATATTATTAAGTTAAGTGGGATGGTAGATTGGGGCAGTGAACCTGTACTCACAGCTGTATGCAAGCAACACGCGCCGTGACTCATCCTGGCAGGATCACTTGATCCTCACTTATTATTTACACATAATACAATCAAAATGTTCATTGCCATACATTAACATCTTTGCAAATGCTTGTCACTCATGCAATGAGTTCCCCTTTCCGAAAGTCCCGTCAGTCACACTTTCTCTATTCTCCAGATACTCACTGACTACAGTCGCTGGTCACTGCGTCATCGCTTGCTGCTTTGGTGACTCCGCACACCCGACGCCACTGGCTGCACAAACCTCTAGACACACCACTCAGAGGCATGTCGTGGCTTATATAGCCGAGCTGACCGAGCCCAGAAGGTTCTCTGCTTTCCGAGTTGCTCCAGAAAGGGAGATAGGGTTATGACCAAAAAATTTGTGCAGTGACTATCCAAAACATTCAGTCTTCCAAGGACAGGTGTGGCATGAGTCCTGGTAGCCATATCACAGCACATGCTCATGTTATGTGGTGGTCCATTTGTAATCTCTGCCTTTCTTTCTCCAGTTACTGGTGATGGTCTTAGAGCACTGCTCTTCACACATCCGATGAGGAGAGCAAGGGAAAGGATGCAAAGTACTGTAGCTGCATGTAACATTNTAGAGCACTGCTCTTCACACATCCGATGAGGAGAGCAAGGGAAAGGATGCAAAGTACTGTAGCTGCATGTAACATTATTAATTACAAGCTTGGGTAAAATATATTTGATAAAAAAAATTTTATAATTGAAGAATTTAGTGGTTGCAATACACCGTTCTGGTATGTTTGTTTACATGTACATTTTTGATTCAGTAAAAAGCATTGAAAATTACTGTTTCTAACTAGTGTGATGTTTTACTGCAATATAATCATCTGTTATGATCTGAATGCCATCAATTATATTTGGCAGTGGGTGGAGTGGTGTAGGATTTGCTAGAGGCACATTTTCGATTTAACCATGTGAATATCTGTACTCATGAATGAAGTGTGCGAGTTTGAGTGTTCCAGAATATGCTGCACTGAGGGTGCTCTGTGCAAGTTTACAGACTTGATGATCTTGTGGATCCTTGGCTTTTTTACGTTTTGCTAGCCACAAAATTTTGTCTTGCGAGGAGTGTACTCATATGTGATGGTTGTCAAATTGACTGAGGGAAGCCAATATTTTCTCTCACTAGTCAGAACACAGGTCACTAATAAGAAATACTAAAAGTGACAGTGCAATTTCAGTAGGTCTTTTCATAATAGGTTTTTTTTTTCATAGTAATTATTTTGTAAATTGACATATGGATTGATTTTTCGTTTTCCTCTCACAATGATGAGTACATTTATTATTGGTGAGAAAAAGTGGCAATGGTGCTCTTTAGTGTCAACTTTTATGTTCAAATGATCTGAATATTACTTACATTTTTACACAACTTCAGAAAAATTATTGGCTCCCAATCTGCTCCATAAAGCAGGTAAATGGATGTGGTGCTCTGTATTAGTTGTGCTCCAGGAAGCAGAGAGGCACATATTTGCATCTAATTAGTTTTCTAGAGCTAGTAATGGATTATTTTGTATATTTTTATAACCTCTTTTTACATGTTTGTAATGTTTTTAAAATTTATTTAGATTTTTATTTAACAATTTTCTCGATCTTCATAGTTTACCCAACACAGCTTTACTAAAGAAGTCAACCAAATAGAAAAACATGCCCATGTGGAAATGAACCAACAANATAGTTTACCCAACACAGCTTTACTAAAGAAGTCAACCAAATAGAAAAACATGCCCATGTGGAAATGAACCAACAATTTCAGTAGAGCCCAAAAATACAAGTCTGAACTTTTTTCGTTATCCCTGATTTTCAGAAAGGATGATTTTAAAAGTGCTTTATTAATTTCAAATAATCTTACCAGCTGGGTTAGTAATCATTGGCATATTTGCTTATTTGTGCATTCATATTTAATACTAGCATACAATGTTCCATTTTTTGCAAAATTTGTGATTTGTTAAGTCTTTTCTAATCTAGAAAAGAGAAGTGACCAACAACATGGCACCATGATTATAAACACATTGCACTGAGTATTTTTTTTTCCCACAACAGAAAATTGTGGCAGACAGATTGTTGGTATTATAACTAACCTTCAAAAAAGCCTTGTAAAAGAGATTTGCAGACATAGTAATTGTGTTGTAATGAAGCATAAGTTGATGATGGTGTCTCGTTCATATTGCAATTCAGATTTGAGCATTCGGCTTATAAGCAAGAGGTTTGGAGCCGACCATAGTTGGAAGGTCCCTATTATGTTTTTTTTTGCATCCCTGTCATGTATGTACCCTGTTGTATGTATCTATTCAAATTTTTAAAAATTGCTGTGTGTAACAGTTGTTACAATGCTGTTTAACAAGAAATAAGTCTGCAGAAGAGATTACCTTGATAATGGTGCCAGGTACCTTTTTTTTTACTGCACAATGTTTAAATTAAAAATAAGTTTTAATTGCATATTGTTAATTATCCATGATTAATTGCACTTCACTTGTAATAAGAAATTAAGTTAGATTTTTGTTTATATATAATTGCTAAACAGTTTTTAATGTGGTTTTCCTTAATTGTACTGTAGATATTAAGAATTTTTGGTTATTGTTAGCACAACATTCTAAAATATTAAAGTAATTGTCATGATACTATTTTTTTTATTTTAATTTTTTGGATTTTTTTACAGTGATGAAAAGTTCTGCAAGATTTTCGGACCTGTGTGTGAAAATCGCAAGTCAGTAATGACAAAATTGCACAAGGTGTTTTTAGTTTACCCAACACAGCTTTACTAAAGAAGTCAACCAAATAGAAAAACATGCCCATGTGGAAATGAACCAACAACTTCAGTAGAGCCCAAAAATACAAGTCTGAACTTTTTTCGTTATCCCTGATTTTCAGAAAGGATGATTTTAAAAGTGCTTTATTAATTTCAAATAATCTTACCAGCTGGGTTAGTAATCATTGGCATATTTGCTTATTTGTGTATTCATATTTAATACTAGCATACAATGTTCCATTTTTTTGCAAAATTTGTGATTTGTTAAGTCTTTTCTAATCTAGAAAAGAGAAGTGACCAACAACATGGCACCATGNTTTTTTTGCAAAATTTGTGATTTGTTAAGTCTTTTCTAATCTAGAAAAGAGAAGTGACCAACAACATGGCACCATGATCATAAACACATGGCACTGAGTATTTTTTTTTCCCACAACAGAAAATTGTGGCAGACAGATTGTTGGTATTATAACTAACCTTCAAAAAAGCCTTGTAAAAGAGATTTGCAGACATAGTAATTGTGTTGTAATGAAGCATNTTTTTTCCCACAACAGAAAATTGTGGCAGACAGATTGTTGGTATTATAACTAACCTTCAAAAAAGCCTTGTAAAAGAGATTTGCAGACATAGTAATTGTGTTGTAATGAAGCATAAGTTGATGATGGTGTCTCGTTCATATTGCAATTCAGATTTGAGCATTCGGCTTATAAGCAAGAGGTTTGGAGCCGACCATAGTTGGAAGGTCCCTATTATGGTTTTTTTTGCATCCCTGTCATGTATGTACCCTGTTGTATGTATCTATTCAAATTTTTAAAAATTGCTGTGTGTAACAGTTGTTACAATGCTGTTTTACAAGAAATAAGTCTGCAGAAGAGATTACCTTGATAATGGTGCCAGGTACCTTTTTTTTTTACTGCACAATGTTTAAATTAAAAATAAGTTTTAATTGCATATTGTTAATTATCCATGATTAATTGCACTTCACTTGTAATAAGAAATTAAGTTAGATTTTTGTTTATATATAATTGCTAAACAGTTTTTAATGTGGTTTTCCTTAATTGTACTGTAGATATTAAGAATTTTCAGTTAAGAGTTTTTGGTTATTGTTAGCACAACATTCTAAAATATTAAAGTAATTGTCATGATGCAATTTTTTTTATTTTAATTTTTTGGATTTTTTTACAGTGACGAAAAGTTCTGCAAGATTTTCGGACCTGTGTGTGAAAATCGCAAGTCAGTAATGACAAAATTGCACAAGGTGTTTNTGAAAAGTTCTGCAAGATTTTCGGACCTGTGTGTGAAAATCGCAAGTCAGTAATGACAAAATTGCACAAGGTGTTTAAAAGCACTGTAGTGAAGAATGCCCTTGACGAATTAAATACACTGGTGGAGGAAGAAAACATAGATGATGCAATGAAGAGGTTGGCAGACCGTGTAGAGGGAACGAGACCAGGCAGCGCCATTATGTGGTGAGACATACCGTAGCATGCTTTTCTCTCCTCTTGGTATACGTACCCACTTCGAAGCCATCTGACAATGCCTAGTTGCAGAGTTGTAAATTACATTAACAAAAATATTAAGTTGGCTAAATGTTCGTATTAGTGACTTTCCTGAGATAAAGTTCCTGAAAGAAATGGATGAAAATTGCTACATTAATCCCTCGGTAATGATTTTCAAATTCAGGGGACATCATAGTTTTGTGAAAGAACGGGACAAACGACGACTGACGAGAATAATTAAACGTGACAGACGTGCAACCCTTTCTCAAATTGCCGCAGATTGTATTTGTGGACTGCCCGGCAAAATTCATGGTGTCAATTGCCTCCTGCATACCTTCAGACATCAGTCGAGTCCATGCCACGTCTTCTTGCGGCACTTCTGCATGTTCGGAGGGCCCTACATGATATTAGGCAAGTGTACCAGTTTTTTTGGCTCTTCAGTGTATATAGGGCGCAGGGAGATAATTAATTATCTTTCTTGGCTTTGTAAATTTCCTCGTGATACAAATGTTTTTGATCTGATGTAAATTGATACTGCTATCCTACATTAATTCTCATATCTGCTTTTTTGTGTTGTCAGGGAGCATTTTTGTTGTCATTGCTATAATGGGATTGCTTGTCATAGGATAAAACCCAGTTCAGCTATACCTCCAGCTCATATTATTTATTTTTAGCATCTCATGGTAGGGAAGAGAAATGGCTGTGTTTCATTACTCAAAGAGTTTTTAGATTGGAAATTGTTCTACCGCTGTTTTATCCACAAAGAGGCTTTGTATGCTAAAGACATGGACTTTAATCATGTTTAAGTAACTTTTTGAAGAAAAAATAAATTAATATGGTGAACTTTTACTGCACAACTCAGTTAGGTGGCTTTCTAAGGGGGAAGTGGTTTCACATTTCTTCAAATTAAAATACTAAATACTTTTGTTTTTAGAAATGAAAAATATTTTTGAAGTTAATGGTTTTATGATAAAGTTAAAATTGTTTTGTAACAACTTAGAGCAGAGTGTATTTTATCATTTCCCAACAATTCAGCAACACGTAAGTAAATACAGTGATTTTACTCTGAATCTCTTAAAATACAAATCAGCTGTTAAATANCAACAATTCAGCAACACGTAAGTAAATACAGTGATTTTACTCTGAATCTCTTAAAATACAAATCAGCTGTTAAATATTTGTACGAGTCATTCAAACTCTATTTTCTTCTTTTGAATCTGAGAAGTAGCATTGATTTGTTCATAAATCCATTTCTAATTTCAGAGCTTGACTTAAGTAAGCATACCCCACCAGTACAAATGGAAATTCTAGAAATCCAAAACCATTCGGACTTTGGTCTAAGTTGAGAGAACTCTGGGGATCGCCCACCACTCCAAGCTTAATTCAGTTTTGGAAATATGTTCCTAACGAACAGTTTCCGAAACTTTATGATCTTGCTTTAAGGTTCATTTGTAGATTTGGATCAACATATATATGTGAACAAACATTTTCATCCATGAATGCCATAAAAAGCAAATTTCTATCAAATGTCACCTACAAACATCTTGCTGATATGCTCATTTTAAGTACATCGAAAATCGCACCCAATATTGATAAGTAAAAAAGCAGGTTCAAAAATCCCATTAGAATTAATTCTGCGTCTCAAAAAATTATATCGTGTTTCTCAACAATTGTATATAAATGTGAATAATGTGCTTTTTTTGTGAGAATATTATAAGGTTGTAAAGTAAACAACACAAATTGTTTGCAATTTTTCTGTCATTGCATATATTATCTGATTTAAGATGTAAAATAGTTGTTTTGTTAAATAAAAACTGAGAATACATTTCAATTAAACATTTTAGAAAATAACTCTCTGTTATTATGTATGCGATTACCTAAATTTTGAGCTCACGAAAGAGGGTCAATGTGAAAGTTATCTATGGTGNCAATTACCTAAATTTTGAGCTCACCAAAGAGGGTCAATGTGAAAGTTATCTATGGTGACCCTTCATATGATTTGGATCAATTTTTCAGCCACCGCTCCAAAAAATGTTGGCCACCTCTGCTATATAGGCCATTCCAGTTACTTCACACACTTCTGAAATCCTGCTAAAGTTATACTGTTGGATACCTATTGCGTATCCATACGCTACCTGTAAACATTAACACTGCCATGTGATTTTTACTTTTTAGTTGTCAAATGCTATGTTTACTGTTTACAGTTGTTCAAAGATTTCTGTCATATTTCAAAAAATCATTACGTACTAATGTTGTAATGACGCAGTATGCTTAAATTTTCGGGACACGGGTGTAAACTTTGTTCGTGTGTATTTAGCTTTGGAAAGCTTTGTAATATTTTGTCAGGTTTCAAGTTAAAGCCGCGGTGGCTAGTTTCCCGTGTTTGTTTGTCGAGCAGACGTGTGGACATGTGGACATCTGCTGTTTACAGGAGTCCGTTTACCGTCTAGTTTCGAAAGTTGTTGTTTTGGTTATGCGGCTGTTGCGGGTATAATAACATGTTGTGAGCACGGGACACAGCGATGACGCTACTGGCATGATGACGCTACTGGCAGATGCCAGAGGCCATGCGCTTATCTTAGGAGAAGGGGGAGATAGGCCTGCCTAATATATNCTCACCAGAATATTAATAATTAGAGACCTCCCACACCGGTGTAGAAATCAAACGAGCAGGGTTAAGTTGCCAGTGTAGGGGCTATGCGCCACGCCCGACGCGGCCTCGGCCAGTTGCTGCTGAGAGTCCACTGCTGGTTATCAACTGCTGGAAGGCGACAGGCACACTTGGTATTTGTAGCNTCGGCCAGTTGCTGCTGAGAGTCCACTGCTGGTTATCAACTGCTGGAAGGCGACAGGCACACTTGGTATTTGTAGCTTGCCTATAACCTCCCTCTCCACAGATAAGGGCCTGCGTGGGCGACCACGCACGCTATCCACAACTGCATAGCCCGCTTAACTGTACCGTCAGTTAAAAATAATCGAACTACTGTCGACGCAGTTGGAAAGTTTCTAATCTAATGTTGACGCTTAAAAAAATCTACAACTTTCAAAACAGCAAATGTATGCCCAATAACGCTATACCACGATAAACGAACCACCGCTGCTTTTAATTTTGAACCCGATAAAATATTACAGAAATCCATTAAACGAAAGAAAATGAACCTCGTATCCCGAAAATTTATAATACTGCGTCATTACAACACTCCCGGCATTTTCAGAACAAGCCGTTTTCCAACCAGCACCATAACAAAATGGTCACGACCCAATTTCGTCTACAAAATCAATGACGTATTTTTATAATTTCAGTTTTGACGTTTTTGTCTACTTCAAAGCTTAGTAATTACAAGTTACCAAATCCTCGTCTTGTTAGTTCTGCAGACNAGTTTTGACGTTTTTGTCTACTTCAAAGCTTAGTAATTACAAGTTACCAAATCCTCGTCTTGTTAGTTCTGCAGACTTTAAAGGTTAATATTCACACCATAGAGGTTATTAGCAATAAACAAATGTGCATCACGCTTATTTAATGTAAGTTGCCAAAATATTCATTAAAGGCATATGTTATTCATTACTTACTTATTTATTAACAACAGTTTTTCATCCAAATGTTTTTTAATACTATTTTAGCACCGAAAAGGTGCGCTTAACATTACAGTGCGGTTTATTTTAAGAATCCTGAGATTTTAGTATTAAAACTACGATTTCATATTCATTTGTATTCAGTTGGCTTAGTAGTTAAATGTCNAAGAATCCTGAGATTTTAGTATTAAAACTACGATTTCATATTCATTTGTATTCAGTTGGCTTAGTAGTTAAATGTCACGGTGTTTCAACTGCAACCTTACAAAATGCAAAATATAAATGATAAAAATTTGAAACCAAAACAAACGTAGCACTGACGTATTTCCAAGTTTTGATTTGGTAGCAACGAGATGGTTTGGCTCTAACATTCTTGTGAATGCACGGCACACAGTTTACAGGTGTTTGCATATGGCAACCTTAGTCACAAGGACGTAACAAAGTTTGGTAACAGGAAGTTTTGATGAGTCGAACAACCACGGGGTGAAGTAAACATTTTGTTGTGAATGATTATGAACAGTTTAATATCAATTCAACCCCAAAAATAGGCCGCCTTCCTCGTAGTCTCAAGAAGGCGTTGTTTTGGTATTAGGTTCATATTTATTTTTCCAGCAGATAAAAATTATTATCTGCAATACAATTGCTGTTGAAGTGTAAGAAATAAATATCCTACCATATTTATTATAACTTAATTGCTGTCACGAAAACTTAAATGACATTTATTTTTTTCCTAACAATTCACAAAATTCCCTGACTTTTCCCTACTGAAAAATCCCCTGACTTTTCTCTGTTTTCCAGGTCAGTCGCCACCCTGCTACACCATCTGTAAACCATTGCAATGCAAGCCATTTCTTTAAATGCATAAAGGGATAATAGTCACTTGGTGCCAGATCGGGACTATACGGAGGTAACGAGTGCACGGCCCGGAACATTACAACATGGCGCCAAACGGTGAGGCGGTAATATAATAAACATCGGCCAGGTAACGAGCGGAACATTACAACATGGCGCCCAAGCTGCGGGGCTCGAATGAAACCACGTGAGCACGATTAACCACGCTTGAAGATGAAGACGGAACATTACAATGTTCACAAGTTTCTTTAAGGGAAAGGTTGTAAATGAGAAGCCTTCATCTTCAAGTCTCACCTCTTACAATATTCCCAAACTACAATCATCATCCTGTTCAACCTCTGATGGGATATGTCAGAAAAACATAAATGAGAAAAGGAAGAATTTGGGTTCTGCTACTGATTCCAGCAAAAAGAGAATTACTTTGGCATCAGCAAACAGTGATGCTCCTATTCTGAAGAATACAAGTCCTTTTGTAAATCTGGAAGAAAAACTATTTATGTTCCTTTCTTCTGACTCATGTTGAAGTTCCTAGACAGTGTGGATTTTTTGTTGCAATTTTACAGGAATGTCTTCAATATGTTTCATAGAGAAAAAAACACTCCAACCTGGAAATGTCTACACTTGGCCAAAATGAAATAATAACTCTAGACGGACGTCTGAATGCACCTTGCATTTTTTAAAAATAGTTTTGCACATGGAAAAGTATAACATACTCTACTAGTACACAGCAATTACAGATAACTTTACTTACTTATGCTATAGGCTCAAAAAGTGACAATTCACATGAACTTGACTATTAAAGGCCGAACTTAAAGCGTTGCCGTCCTTTTTAAGCATGTTGCAGCAACAATAAACCTGTAACTTATTTTAATGTGTCACAGAATAACGCAGGTAAAGTACCAAATATTTGCTTCTGTCAGGATACAAGTACATTTGTGGGTGATTCATACATGAATAAACTCGTAACATTAAAATTTAACAAAATAACGAAAACAGCACTACTGAAAAGTTAAAAACACAGTTTAAAGATATAACTGGCAATTGTGTAAGCTAAAATTTGCAGTTAATAGTAAAGGATGCTATGGATGGAAAAAATAAAGATGAAACATTAAGTAATGATAACGAATAAACCCACCTCCAACCTTAGTTTTCAGCCTCTTTCCACTTTTACATATGTTTTTTTCCAGTAAAGGTAAAACATATATTACATTTTCTGTGTGTGTGAATCTCCAAAAATATCTCATTCTGTAACGTTGGCCTCTACAGTTATAACCTGCTTTAAGTTGACACTTGGCTATAATTGATCACTCGACTAGCTCAAGTCGGAGTAACAGGAGACTCTGTAAAATGGATGCCAATTACATATGAAATAAAGTCAAGTTCCAGAGTATTTGTTCTATACTTTTATTTATTATTGAAGTGATACAATTCACATCCGAAGTTCAGAATATGCAGAGTACGAACCATTCACAGGTAAATAGACTATTGCAGAACAGAGCCACAGTCGTTTACTTAATTATTACGTTTCTTACAAACTGGCCCGAAGAAATAAGAAATGCGGTGACCTCCCACACCGGCGTAGAAATAATCTCGTAAGTTCAAGTTTGCCGATGTGGGGGTTTAGCGTCACACCCGACGTGGCCTAGGCGACCATTCTACCACTGAACTGAAGGGCGACTGCCTTCCAACTGAACTGCCCTCAATCCACTGCTTGAAGGGCGACAGGCACACGAGTCTTTTTGCTACCTCTCACCCCCCTCTCCTGAGATAAGGGCCTGGCGTGGGCTGCCACGACGTTCTCCACACGTTATCGAAATCGAAACTGCGTCGTATGAACTAAAACTGTCAACGCCGTCTGCATACAGATANGACGTTCTCCACACGTTATCGAAATCGAAACTGCGTCGTATGAACTAAAACTGTCAACGCCGTCTGCATACAGATAAACAAACTTCTCGTATAAAACTTGTTGACACAGTCTGAAAAAAGCTAATCTAATGTTGACGCTTCTGAAAACTACGATGTTCGAAACGAAACTGCAAACGTCCGCCCGATAAACAAACTATCACGGTAAACAAACCACCACGGCTTTAATTTTGAATACCAATAAAAATATTACGAAACTTGGAAAAACGAACGTAAATGAAATACGTGTCCCGGTCTCGAAAATTAAGAATACTGCGTCATTACAATAAAATAAAATATGCACTTAAGTAATACCCCCTCACTCCTGCTGCAATCAGTCTGTTGCAGAAAAATTACATATATCTTATGCTGTGTACCTTGTAACCATACGTATGTGACAAATTATTGTCGTTCAAAAATATTAACTGAAATTATTTTGCACATGTGTATAACACTGCACTAGATACATTTTACTTTTGAACATTTAAATTTACCAGAAACATTTAAAAATAGTTTATGAAAATGCAAATTTTGGATTTTGCAGTTTCTGCTCCATCAAAAAAATTTATACTTTTTGAAAAAAGTTCGCTGTACATACATATAACGTCGCAGTCCCTCGTAATGTAAACAGCCAACATAACAAACAGCGTGGCTACTATGTGTCAGAAGAGCTGAGGCCGAGGGATACATTATCAGAGCAACAAAATTGGCACTACTTTATTAGAACTGTCAAAAAATGGCCTGGAGTATAGAGATAAGATGATATGGTGAATAGCGATAAAACTGAAATAACACCGAAATTCATGTTAATACACCACCAAACACCGACCAAAATGAAAGTTAATACACCACCTAACATAAAAATTTCAGTTCACACAAAATAAAATTTAATGTAGCCATAAAATATAATTTTATTGGTGAAACCATGACCAACAATTTGTACCAAAATATGTGGAAATTAAGTGATAAGAATAAATTAAGTTTTCAGATGATGGGAAGAAAAAAATTAATTTTAGGTTGTCATTTTGACTGAGTGAATAACAGCATTACATATCATATGTTGTGTGGATAAGATTAAAATAATAATTTAATGAGTAAAGCAAAATTTAAAAGCAAATAAAAAAAATAGTTCAGTTTCCAGGTTGGAGTGTTTTTTTCTCTATGAAACATATTGAAGACATTCCTGTAAAATTGCAACAAAAAATCCGCACTGTCTAGGAACTTCAACATGAGTTAGAAAAAAAACTTAAAACCCTAAAAAGTAATTTTTTTCACGTTTGGTAATGCTCTGTGTTATCTCAGTTAAAATAAAATGCTTTCTCTTGTTCATGCATTTGTATAAACAAATAAAATTGTAATGCAATTATGCATAAAAGGATAAATTATTGTTAACTAATCATCAATTTTTAATAATAATACCTGCATTAAAACAACACAGTACAATTTTGGTTCTAATAATGCACAATTTTATTTATAAAGTTTTAATTTAAGTCTTTCATAATAAAACCAATAACACCNAATTTTGGTTCTAATAATGCACAATTTTATTTATAAAGTTTTAATTTAAGTCTTTCATAATAAAACCAATAACACCAAAATCTGATATTTTTAAAAACTAAATTACGCTTAAAACAACACCACAAAATCTTGTCCTTAATCATAGCCCTACTCATTACATGAATTGGGCNAAAACTAAATTACGCTTAAAACAACACCACAAAATCTTGTCCTTAATCATAGCCCTACTCATTACATGAATTGGGCTGTATACCTTCCCCTCCTCCTCACAATTCGTCAACATAAACCCAGTCACATGCATCTCGCTTCCTGCTTCTGCGCGCAACTGATCGCCGCCCAGCTTCATTCTAGTAGCCATCCTGAAAGTTATCATTCCACTCCATCCCCATGACAGTTGTTTGCTTTGTTTCCATCAAGGTCGCATGGCTATCGTTCCTGCCATAATTACGTGCTTATTGGTGGGAGCAAAGTAGAAGCACTGTGTAAACATTTGACAAGGCAGGGGACTACTTATTTTGGTCCCTACAAACTTGTATAGATGGTTCACAGTAAACTGAACACCTTTTGAAATAAACCTATAAAAAAAATCACTGCCCCTAACAGCATGCATTTTAACTGACATGCTGATTGGCTTGTTCCCAGTTGGTAATGAAATATGAAAAAGTAGTCCCATATCTTAACATCGTATTCAGAGTGCAACCTCTACATCCATAGCCACTAAATGTATTGAATATATTTTCTGTACTTTTCTTGCACAGATAAAAATAAGAATTGGCATATTGCTAAAAAAATTTATATTCTTAACAGTTTCACATATTTCACAGTTACACTTGATTGGTGCAGGAATTAAGTGTGTGATAGAAGGATACAAAATGGGCAGAGAAGTAGATATTAGGCAGGGCTTTCGAAAGTGTTCAGTTTACTATGAACAGCCTATACCAAACCATGACAGAAAAGAAAGATAGAGTTATACTGGGGCAGGTGTTATTCTTGAGTAAAGATGGTAATAAAGTTTCGTGAATTTATTTACATATAATTTTTGTCTGACTTGTGGAAGACGGAAAAAGTTACCNAAAGATGGTAATAAAGTTTCGTGAATTTATTTACATATAATTTTTGTCTGACTTGTGGAAGACGGAAAAAGTTACCCCATTTAAAACTGCTAATGAGCTACTAAAATGGCAAGAGGCTATAAATTAGTGTTAATAATGTCATTGTTACAATNCCCATTTAAAACTGCTAATGAGCTACTAAAATGGCAAGAGGCTATAAATTAGTGTTAATAATGTCATTGTTACAATTCTTCGTGATCCACATTAATGAAAGCAGGCTGCAGTAATCATACAGTATCATAAGTTATGTTTACCGAAGAGAAATGGTGGCCAGAGTTTAACAATACAAGATGTGTTTGTTGCAGGCGGCCTCCAGGGAACGTCCAAGAGCACCTACGCTCTATCGACACGCAGGAGAAGTTGAAGAGGAAGCAGTGTCTGGAGGACTGGGTAGTGGCGAAGGAAGATAATGTTGCACGCAAGCGGCAGCAGCTAGAGAAGGAAGTAGCATCTTTGACATCGCAGGAGTCCTGCACCCTGCCCAGGCTCAAGCGTTTGAAGGGTGAGGTGTCAGACCTCACAGACTGCCTGCGGAACTCTGAGAAGTGCCTAACAGGCTGTGTTAGCGTGGCCAGTGCATTCTCCTTGTTGCCAGAAGGTCCCTAATTGCGGGACAAAATGCACAGTTGAGCACAGACTGCAACAGAGCCAACTTGATACGTTTTAACATGCTCTTAACATGTAATATAAAAACTGTTATTAATATTTTATTACTAACCAGAAGAGGAATATTGGGACATCTCTCTCAAACCAAGATGCATAACACATGTGATTTTCAAGGACTGACTGTTGATAGTACAGCATGTTGTGCTTGTGTATNTCTCAAACCAAGATGCATAACACATGTGATTTTCAAGGACTGACTGTTGATAGTACAGCATGTTGTGCTTGTGTATCTTTACAATAGCTGATTATTCAGGAGTATGTACTGTCTGTTCTTGTACGTGGAAATCAATGTTACTTTTGTTGGTTCCAGTTAAATTTGATATTCTAATATATGTGAAGTATAGGTGTTATAAACAAATTGTATCACTTTTGTATAATTTGCCTACATCAAAACTTTGTTGTATATATGTTAATTTTTTTTGCACATTATGTAAACAATGCAAATTAACATACAATGTGAGCTATTTGTAAACAGTGGTTATGACAATAACAGTGGCACAGCTAAGTTTATCACACATGAAATGATGTTTCTTGGAAGACTGCTAATAAAAATGTTTATTTTTCTGCATGCAAACATAAAAAAAACTTGTTAACAGAGATCATAGCATGTAGTTACATGGTCTTATACCCATTCAAGGTTTCCCATTTAATTTGTAAATGCTTTTTGCAGAAATAACTCATAACATGACAGAATCACAGAAACTAAAAACATCAGCAACCCAGGCTTTCGTTAAGAGTTTTCAAGCAGTACTTTGCAGTTATTTTCCCAGAGGGATCAAGTGAGTTTAAGTGCAGGCACACTCATCACCTCTTAGTTCCCTTTTCCCGTTATCCACAATCTTTTCTGCAAGGTGGCATACTTTATTAAAGTGGATGGGTTAACAATGAGATACTGATTTTTGTCTTCAATGCATGTTAACATTGGCTTGAAAATTGCAGGATGGTCCATCACATGATCAAATAGGTATGTGGACTGTACCAGGTATGTGGACTGTACCAGCAGTAGTCCAAGCCATGTGATTTTGAGAGTTCTAGTGGCAAAACAATAGTATTGGGACAAATTGGTTACTATACAGCTGGTCTGTGCTTTTTACCCCACCAGATGTTAGATCCAGGTACATCAATGTGTGTAGGGTTGCAGCATCCTGGTACATTTGCTGAACAAAAGACTCATGGTAAGGCAGTCTCAGCAGGAAGGGGGTAGTGGTACAAATTTTACATAGTCACTTTTGTATATGTAAAATGGAGTTATGTAATGAAGTTTGAAAACACAGTAACCTGACTGTCGATGAGACATGCCACAACCATCCATCTACTTGATTCCATAACTGAAATTTTATACGTTGCACTAGGACCTTGTGAACAGTGGCTATGATGGAAGCTACAATATGTGCGTACATAATTAGGCAAATACAGCCTGTTCTATTCATCACAGCTTCTACACTTGTGCATGTGAAGTATGCTGAAAGCACTGCTACCACTACATCAAAAAAGAAAGAAAAAATTCTTGTTGTTGAAGTGTCTTTGCAAACAACAAAAAATGGATGACTGCCCTGGAACATAAAACTAGAACAATACAGAACTAATTAATTTTGGAGAGATAGCATTTTGGACATGATTTTCCTGGAATTCCATTGTCATGGCAGTATTTGAAACCATTACAGTATGGTTTTTAAAGTCTTGAACACACAAGTTTTTTTAGCATTAAATAGTGCAGGGTTGATGGCAGGAACTGATCAAAACTGGGGTGTGTAAATCATTGAATACCACAGATGGACCTCATTCTCTGAACATTAAAGCTTTGTGAAGTGTTGCTGTCACAGAACTCTGCACTTTGGCGTTACACAATGGAGGATAGCTGTTAGTAGTTAATCAGGGGGTGTGCAGAGTAAAGTGCACATGAGAAAATAACTTTAGTGCAGCTGTGAGGAAGAGAACGTAGGAAAAGCAGTGTAGCTCCCCTGGAGGGTGGGAAACCATTTGACACAGTTGGCGCTATACTTACAAAACTAGTAACATTACTCTCTGGTAACGTACTGTTTAATACCGCAGAAATGATTTACGTTCAACATAAAATATGCACATGTGGAGCAGCTCTCACCTAACAGTACTCAGCTGCTGTCACTACTGAACTGAACAACCCCACCCCTTCATGCAGTGGCAATGGACTCTCCTGACACATTTTGGACTTAACAATTTTTTCATTTGGATTTCATTATGTACACTTCCTGAATAAGTGCTACTGTAGTGAGTGGGCAAGCAGTAACTTAAATGGTGTTAATTTTCAATAAAAATAATTTTTTTTATTGCAATTTTATTACAATTTTTATTTATTTGTTGTGTGTGTATATACATGCACGCGCACACACACACACAGAGAGAGAGAGAGAGAGAGAGCACACACTCCTGATTGACCAGGGTAGTGACTGACTAAGGGTTCACGGACAACCAATTTTAACAGTTAAAGAAATGGTAAGGGTGGGAGGGGGGATGTTTACTTCAGGCCTACATAGTGTAAACGTAGGACAATGTAAAAATTATATAGTCATATAAGAATTCAATTTTCTGACAGTCAGTGTGTGGCAACATCATAAATTATATTAACAGCATCACATACACAAAATTCAGTATCAGTTGATGCGTGAACAATTGCAAGAAAATTTTACGTTGGTTATTTTGGCAGCATACGTTAGCACAACAGACATTGCAGAAATATGTTGGCAGGAAAGAGATCATAGAAAAAATGTGTATGTATTTTATTTTATATTTTTACAAAACAGAAGTTATTAGTGTAACAAATTAAACTTGTTCTAGAATAATGTGTAGGTGTTTAAACAAAATGGAACACCATATGCGATAGTTCAGCTTCGTATCATTTGTCTCTTCTTCATAGACCGTAGCTAGTGCTTGCTGCTAATGTCACCATGTGCATGCTTCATATTAATTGAATAGGCTGCACGTCTATCGCAGAGTATTTTTGAAATACTTCTACATTAATTTGTTGTAATGTATTTTAAACCAAAGTTGTTTTGAGCCCGCACAAAATGAAAAATTTACTTTTAAAAAGATTATATACTTTTGCAACAGTACAGCGAATAGGTGACTGTGCTGTCATCTGTCAGCCAGTGTGCGCTGCTTGCTTCGGAAACCATGCCCCCATGAAATGACTAATTTTTTTGTGTGTAAAATGCAAATATGCAAACAAATTCTCAGTTTTTTTAATTTTCTGCGAGCTTTATAANATGCAAACAAATTCTCAGTTTTTTTAATTTTCTGCGAGCTTTATAAATAGTTTAATATAACTAATTTCCGTGTGAAGCGATTGTGCTTGCTAATAATTTGTATTTGGCCTGCAATCGCCAAGCTTTTCTGAGGCCAGTTCACCATTATTATTTTTTTGTCCTTACTACTCTCCCACTTAAGCAACAAAGCAAAAATAAATGTTATTTATTTATTAAAACCACGTGTGACGCATTGTTTGCAATGGAATCATTTTTGCGGCAAATAATATTTTCATGTGATATTTTGTCATCCAGTTGCACTCAGTGCCATGGTTAATTTATAAATAGCCTCTGAGTGTACAAACTACAGTGGAACCGCACTATAACGAATATGGCCTATAGCGACAGATCCACCATTGCGATAGTTTTTAAATGCACTGTCATTTTCCTTATCATTTGAAAGGTACTTAACTTTGTTTATAACGAAAATCTGTNGCGATAGTTTTTAAATGCACTGTCATTTTCCTTATCATTTGAAAGGTACTTAACTTTGTTTATAACGAAAATCTGTTAATGAAGCCTTTCGCTATAGCAATAGGAACATTTGTAAACTCGTATTTTTAAAAAGTTTAAACACGTCGTATCGCAAGTGACATTCGCCCACTTGTCACGTGCGAGCCAGCCTTTGTTAGTCAGTGTGGCGACACTCGCGTCGGCCGGAGCTACGAGAAGAGCAGCGGGCGGGTGTTGAGGGATAAGGAAGAACGCGTGTAGCCTCTTTCTTTCTTCTCAACCTTAGAGGCTGGCTATCCTCTGCCTTACACAGAAACAAAGAAGGTTTGGAGGAATTTATCGATCGGCAACATGAATGTGAAAGGGAGTGGAGGGGAAACTTAAACATGTAGAAGCTCTGCTTTGAGGCGTGACAGGTTTGTAAAATAACGAGGAAGAGGGGGGAGAGACAGGAGAAGAGGAGGTAGGTGAAAGAGAGACACAAGGAGTGAAGTAGTGCGCTGATTGGTAGGCAACTAACTCCATCTCGCAACCCGAAAATTTGGGGGAGGGGAAGAAGACANTTTAAAAAGTTTAAACACGTCGTATCGCAAGTGACATTCGCCCACTTGTCACGTGCGAGCCAGCCTTTGTTAGTCAGTGTGGCGACACTCGCGTCGGCCGGAGCTACGAGAAGAGCAGCGGGCGGGTGTTGAGGGATAAGGAAGAACGCGTGTAGCCTCTTTCTTTCTTCTCAACCTTAGAGGCTGGCTATCCTCTGCCTTACACAGAAACAAAGAAGGTTTGGAGGAATTTATCGATCGGCAACATGAATGTGAAAGGGAGTGGAGGGGAAACTTAAACATGTAGAAGCTCTGCTTTGAGGCGTGACAGGTTTGTAAAATAACGAGGAATAGGGGGGAGAGACAGGAGAAGAGGAGGTAGGTGAAAGAGAGACACAAGGAGTGAAGTAGTGCGCTGATTGGTAGGCAACTAACTCCATCTCGCAACCCGAAAATTTGGGGGAGGGGAAGAAGACAGAAGGAGGAAGACACGTCGCGGGCGTCTGCTAGTCGTCACATACACTGCATACGCGTAGTTTACGGCATTCTTTAAACTTAGGATCTACAAGGGCAGCCCGTAAGAACCTCCTGGTCGGAAGGGCAACACTGAACACTACACACAGTAAACTTGGGCACAACACTTTCATACACTGTAAAAAAAAAAAAAAGGTATGGTAAATTATGTTATAACAATAACTCGCTATAGCGATAATTTATTTTGCCATTGTCGACTATCGCTATAACGCGGTTCCGCTGTACTGCAAACTACACAATCTCACCTGTTTGATGAGCAGACGCCAGTGTTAATCGTGAAATATTTTATTATTACGAATGAAAATGTGTTCTCTGACAATTTGCCTGAATTCCTAATACTTCCAAGTTTCACATATATTCACGGTTAAAAACGTGTTTAAATATAGTACCCAAACACTTTTGATATTAAAATTAATCAGTGCAGCATCACTCGACTGCAGCTAGGTAATTAACTGCGTGTGCATGGGTTTTATATATATATATATATATATATATAGAGAGAGAGAGAGAGAGAGAGAGAGAGTGTGTGTGTGTGTGTGTGCGCACGCGCAACAGCTCATAACTATAGCTTTTCTCTCCAAATAAATATTACTGTAAGTCTAAAATTGGATTATATGTAAAAGTCATTACACAAAGTGACNTGATATTAAAATTAATCAGTGCAGCATCACTCGACTGCAGCTAGGTAATTAACTGCGTGTGCATGGGTTTTATATACATATATATATATATATATATATATATATATATATAGAGAGAGAGAGAGAGAGTGTGTGTGCGCACGCGCAACAGTAGCTTTTCTCTCCAAATAAATATTACTGTAAGTCTAAAATTGGATTATATGTAAAAGTCATTACACAAAGTGACNGTAGCTTTTCTCTCCAAATAAATATTACTGTAAGTCTAAAATTGGATTATATGTAAAAGTCATTACACAAAGTGACATAAGCTTGAGTAGTATGAACATGTGTGCTTATAAGAAGTTAAAATGTATAGTTTCTGTTTTATCATTTCAGAATTGTTGAAATATACTTTTATGAAAAAATAAAGTAAAGTTTTTTCAATTTCAAAATGTGTTAAGGTAAGTGTTTTAAGTATAGATATCCCTCTACATATCTTAAATAATTTTCTATGTATATTACAATTGTGTGTTGTCAAATTGTTTTGCAACAGCAATACTTAAAGAACACTTACAGAACATTTAGTAGAGCCTCAATTTTATGTTGCATCACCATTCCCAGGAATAACTTCGTAAAATCGAGAAAGACTGAATTTGACCTCCTCCTATTACAATCACCCAAAAATCATGATGAATAGTATAGTTTGAACTTTATTTTCATGACAAAGCCACAGACCGATGGTGTTATTCAGATACAGCCTATTTAAATTTCCTGCATGTACTGCAAACTTTCTTCCCTCTCACCCCTGAAAATGTCACTACAGGGATTTACTGTACTGTAAAGACTATGTCATATACATTATTCTTTCTCAAAGCAATGGAATTTATGCAATGGATAGTATAATAACCATAGATGACACTACCTCTATGTTGCAGTTCCACACCTTGTCTATCTTCCATTGCTTTTACAATCCTCATTTTGTGAATTCAAACTGTCCCGGCAGGATAATTCTGTTTTTTGGGTAAGAAAGTCTTTCTGCCAAGTACCATCCATGGTGGCCCTGCCTCACATAAGAAAAATTTATAGATTTTCATTTTTATTATTGTCATTGGATTTGTCCAATGAGATGCATCTGGTGCACTATACTTGCCACTAGCAACCAGACACTCCCAAGTCTCAAGCAAAACTGGTTTTGTATTCCATGGAAATTCCATTTTTTTCCCTCGTAGTTCTTTACGACTGTTGCATCGAAGATGTAGCAATTCTGTACAATTAAAGTTTTTTTTTTTTAAAGACCGCCACCAGGTAAGATTACTCTAAGAACTTTTACATTATATTAAATACCTTTACAGCCCAAAGTTTCAAATATGCAGCTCACCAGAAATCCCCCTCCCCTGCAACAGTGCTACAAAGCGAAGAGCTTTTGAAAATAATTAGTGTAAAATAATGTGTGTGTGTGTGNCCCCCTCCCCTGCAACAGTGCTACAAAGCGAAGAGCTTTTGAAAATAATTAGTGTAAAATAATGTGTGTGTGTGTGAATTAAAGAGTTATGATAAAATTTTGTGTGTTGGTTCAGGGCTCGGGTAGACTTGTGTGTAATGCAAAGCAAAAAAGTAAGATTCTCCGTTCTTACTTTTACCACAAAAGACTAGTGGCTTCTTTGATAATGCTGACAAAGCAAAACCCCGTTTGAATGAAAATCGNCCCCCTCCCCTGCAACAGTGCTACAAAGCGAAGAGCTTTTGAAAATAATTAGTGTAAAATAATGTGTGTGTGTGTGTGAATTAAAGAGTTATGATAAAATTTTGTGTGTTGGTTCAGGGCTCGGGTAGACTTGTGTGTAATGCAAAGCAAAAAAGTAAGATTCTCTGTACTTACTTTTACCACAAAAGACTAGTGGCTTCTTTGATAATGCTGACAAAGCAAAACCCCGTTTGAATGAAAATCGTTACTTGAAATGATTGTGTACCAAAAGATAATTATTCCTGAATGGAAATTAATTGATATTCAAACAAGGTACATGCAACTTTAGTGAAATGGCAATTCAACATAAGATTTAAATAGACACAAATTATTTACCCTTGAAGAAACACACAGCACTGCAAAAATCATACCTGAAAACGACAAAGACAGAACAATTTTTCATACCATTTGTTTCAAAAGATGCTAAAATAAATGCACAACTAACTGCATTCAATCCAAACAAAATACACAGAAATATATTTAAAGGNTGAAGGAATAGTGTGTTTTATTGAAATAGAAGTGAGATAGGAAATTGTGCTTGTAAAAAATAGAAATTAAAATTAAAGAATTTAAAACTGAAAATTAGGAAAATTAATTTTAAATTCTGTTGTTGGAGAGTTCTTAATTTATTTCAGACCAGAACTAACTAAATCACCTAAATTTAAACAAATCCACCAAATAGCAAATTACGTTAAGTGAGTATCTTCCTCTTGACATACATTAGTTTAATTAANATTTGTTTCAAAAGATGCTAAAATAAATGCACAACTAACTGCATTCAATCCAAACAAAATACACAGAAATATATTTAAAGGAATAATGTGTTTTATTGAAATAGAAGTGAGATAGGAAATTGTGCTTGTAAAAAATAGAAATTAAAATTAAAGAATTTAAAACTGAAAATTAGGAAAATTAATTTTAAATTCTGTTGTTGGAGAGTTCTTAATTTATTTCAGACCAGAACTAACTAAATCACCTTAATTTAAACAAATCCACCAAATAGCAAATTACGTTAAGTGAGTATCTTCCTCTTGACATACATTAGTTTAATTAANTAATTTAAACAAATCCACCAAATAGCAAATTACGTTAAGTGAGTATCTTCCTCTTGACATACATTAGTTTAATTAAATTTCAGTTAATTGTGAAATAGTTTTGCACAGCTAGATGAATGAAGATTCATTATCTACGTGCTATTGGAAAGTCTGTAGAATTCAAACCGTTTTACTTCTTGAAAAATAATTTTGAAAGTTCCAAAAATTATTAAGTAACGGTTTTTCAAATAAAATAAAATTTAGGCAACATGTAAAACAGTTCAATAGCATTGCTTCAGACAAAATGCCCCTCTTTGACTGTTCATACTCGTCTGCAACATACACATAGAGAAGGCAGCACACACAATAGTTTAAGCACTCCAAATATGCTAAACTAGCGTTTAGGGTCTCTTCTTATCACACCCATGCACATTTACAATTAGATACCTTTCAAAACACCTCCCTAGCAGTATGATGGGCAGTCATATCAAAATTTAATGAAAATTCGACGGAACAACAATTAAGTCAGACATGGCATCTAGATTGAGTGTGTCCAGGGTTCACACATGAACGCTATCAAAACCCGGTTACAATTCCAAGAAATATATCACTTCCTGAGACATTACACATAAGTAAAACTGTTTTGTCTCTTATCCTTTCTCATAGACTACGCTGTAATGCATTAATATACATAGCGTGCAAGGAGATTAAAGAGGACACACTATGTTGACATGTGAATACAGGTGGCATTGCAATATAAAGAGAAACGCAGAGCATATAGGAACTGGATGAAGACCAAGAGGGTGAAATCTTGGCGAATATAGGTCAGAAAGAAAGGAAATGAAGACCCTTGGGGTCTTGTTTATCAGCTGTGTGCTGATAAGTCTTGTAGCTTTGTTGAATGGACTGTCGCCTGATGATAGTCCTGAAGGTGAGGGGCTACTCCTCGAGTCTAAACAGGATCAGATGAGTATCTGTCCCTTGATCAATAACACAACTCCTTTTATGATCCAGGAACTTGATAAAGTGGTGACCGACCTCACGCTTAAGAAGGTTCCTGGGATAGACCAATTGACAGTGAAGATGCTCTTGAGGCCATATCCAAGAATTAAAACTGCCATGCTCAAACTCTTTAATGATGCCCTTGAACAGGGAGTATTCTCTAAAACATAGAAAATAGGATTACTGAAAATCTTATATAAAGGTGGCAATAAAGATACTTCTCAGCTGAAGTCATACAGACCCCTGACCATGCTTTCTATGATGTGTAAAACCTTCGAAATATTGGTTAATGTGAGGTTGACAGCCTTTCTGGAGTCAACCTCTGTTGTCTACATCAGACAGAGTATGGTTTTTTTGGAAAGGGTACAGAGATGTCAGTATATGATANGGAGTCAACCTCTGTTGTCTACATCAGACAGAGTATGGTTTTTTTGGAAAGGGTACAGAGATGTCAGTATATGATACGGTTAGTGCTGTTAGGGGAGTAACACACAAGTATGTAATTGGAGTGTTGCTGGATATCGCAGGGGCATTTCATAATGTATGTTGGATGCAAATAATTGTGGCAACTGAAATGTTTGTATTGTCCAGTCAACCTGTACTGTGATACGGTCATTCTTTGACAGTCACTCATGCATCTGAGATGGGGACTCAGATGTGAGAAACAGNCAACCTGTACTGTGATACGGTCATTCTTTGACAGTCACTCATGCATCTGAGATGGGGACTCAGATGTGAGAAACAGTTAAAACAGAGCTGTCTGCAAGAGTCAGTGTTAGGTCCCGTACTCTGGAATGAGCTGTTTGATGGACTATTAAGGATTGAATTGCCTGATGCATGCACTATGTTCGGATACGTGGATGATGGATTCCTACTTATTTGTGGGGATTCAAGGTATGATATTAAGGTGAAGGCAGAGGAGGCTCTCGAAAAAATGATTGTATGACCTAGAATTGTTAAACTACAGTTAGTAGTATAAAAGACTAATGCTGTACTGCTCAAGGGAACATTGAAAAGGAAACCTACAGTACAATTTGAAGGGAGACCTCTTGGCTTCATCTCACTTAAGTACCCGAGTGTGATTGTCTGAGAACACCTTTCATTCTACGAACATGTGCAGTATCTTGCAAACAAGGCAGTAGTGACATTTAAAAAACTCAGAACAGTTGCTCCAACATCTTCGGGACTGAATTTTAAGGAATTGGTAACAATTTATGATGGTGTGTTAATCACCATTATAACTTATGGTGCAGCATCATAGTATACTGTTGCTGCTTAGTCCCACATGAGGAGGACAATGATTAAAGTGCAGAGAGTAGCCCCTTTGGTTGTAATCAAGGCCTATAAGACAGTGTCTTTTGATACATTGCCTGTCTCGACTGGAGCTATTCCTGTTGACGTGTTTATACAGGAGAGGGGACTCCTGTGGCATCATTTCCGAGGTAGGAAACCTACCAGTGATGAATGTAAACATTGCGAGTTGAGACACTATGCAAATGGCAGGATAGATGGGATGGCTCTGAGAAGGGCACGTATATGTATCAGATATTTCCTGATGTCGGAATCCCACTCTGGTGCCCGAAGGCTTATCAGGGGATGGCTTATAAACTAATTTATGACCTAACTTAAACTAACATCCATGTCCACCTAGGATTTGAACCCAAAACCTCCCACACCCTAGACTGGTGGCGCACTAACCGACTGCCACGGGAGGTCGACTCCTGACATCGGGGAAAGGCATAAGAATAAATGGCTTAACAGACACGCCACTCTGTCTGGTGTGTGGAATAGAAGACAATGCTAGTCATGTTTTGGCAGTGTGTGCAAAGGTAGTTGACACGCACAGCATACCAACAAACAATGGATGAATTGGGAACTAACCCATTGAAAGCTTCCTCAGTGGTCCGTACAAAACGGTACTGTGTCTGGGCGATATTTGGAATAGTTTTATAAATGGTATGTACACAACCAGGTGTGACACCATTGATAATGAAAATAAGATCTGGAGTATATGACGGTCATCTACTCTGAGATGGTTATTGAGTATAATGTGGCTTGTCCTACATGGAGTATTGTGGAAAGATATTGGAAGTCTAACGGGACTGAAAAAAATTCATGCTTTGTAACCACAAAAACTTATCAAAAAGGGTAAAATGATACATGTGTATATAGGCAAGGTGAAAAGAACTAATTTACTAAACAGGAAACTTCTTAAGTGGGTTTCACTGCACACGAGTGTGTTTAATGACTGTAGGGTTGTTACCATTCACCCTGTTGCTCAATACACACATGGAAATCCAGTAACAGGAAATGAGTAGCATCACAGCTACTCTGGATATTTTCCAAAAAATTTGTTCATGGCTTCCTAATTTAATAAACATTTACACCTTTACTGAACCTTAAGGCGTTAATGACAACCTTACTGCAGTTTACACAGTTATTAAGTTTCAGGAGGAATGAGCGAGTGGAGAGATTTGAGCAGCTCTCAAAATCGAGGTCTTGAGAGTCGATGAGGGTGAAGCGAGGTGAGTTTGGAGCAACACCAGAATGAAAGTGCGGGGAAACAGGAGATCCCACAGAAAACCTGCCAACCAGTGGCATTGTTCTGCACGATTCCCACATGAAAAAATCTGGGAGCAACCCTGCCAGGAATCGAACCCGGTTCACCTAGGTGGGAGGTGAGTAGTCTAAGCACCACACCACCGTGGCCTTCCAGGAGGAATGATATCTGTTTTAATAGATAAGTGGAACTGCTATAAATGAAATTACATATGGTTGGAATAACAGTGAATACTGTAACAGCTGGAATTAGCATATTTGTCTTACACATTACAAATTTTCAGATTACAATCTCTTCTTGTTTAACTCTATAACACATTTTTGCAATCAATCATTATCTTGTCGTGCTACCAATGCACAAGTGTGTTGCATTATCAAAATAAAGTCATAAGTACATTGCCATCACAACTCACCCTCCTTTGAAAGGAGATCTGTTCACAATGTTTATACAGTTTTAGAAATTTTATTTACTGATGCGCTGCTGTTCCAGTAGAACATGGTGGGCTTCTGCTTTCTCCACTTGTTTTTTTAGACGCAGAAGTCGTGCCTCATTGTGTTTCTGTTGGCCAACAGGAAATATTTACACATGCTGAATTAATAATCCAATTGCTCATACAGTATTCAGATTAAAATAACATTTATCAATAGTTTTGGTGCTTCAAAGAGGGTTGTGAACATTTGTTATCTCCACAAATGCAATTTGGGCAAAATGTAATGCACTGTTTGTTGTAAAGCAAATGTACCCATTAGGCAAAATTTTTCTACAAAGCTTTGTTTTTCTTTGCGTGGATAAATAACATTACAATTAGCAAAATGAAAAGTGCACAATACTTCAATGTTAATTTTTCATGGACTTTTTTTCCATAGTAAGGTATAAAATATGTTTTATTTGTAAAAATGTATATCCCTAACATTTTTCTCCCATTAAAACTCCATTTATAAGATAATAGAGATTTTGAGCTGGTAATGTAAAGTACATAGACTTTTGTGGCAGGAATAAGCAGCTTTGATTTTGGAATGGAGTAATATCCTTTTGGCCTTTTATATAATGTTCTGCAACCACTGTTCAACTGTGTATAACAAGAAAGAGAAATCTAAGACCTTATTCAAGTATGTTGAAAGAATGGCANCTGCAACCACTGTTCAACTGTGTATAACAAGAAAGAGAAATCTAAGACCTTATTCAAGTATGTTGAAAGAATGGCAAGAGGAAGATTCGGATGAGTACAAAAACCATCTTAATAAATGAAGAACAGTACAGATATTCACTGTAATAATATATAGAAATAAATTTAATGGGAATAAACAAATTTAATACATTTTGGTGGAAAATTTTGAAAATTTTTGCTGAGCGAGTTGAATTGAGTATTTCAGTTTTCCAGTCTAAAAGCAAAAGTAGGCATCATTTAAATTTATTTTCATCCTCGTTAACACGAAGCAGAAACATTAATTAATAGATCTTTTAAAATAAGCTTCCAGCACTCACAGGCCTCACTGAAATTTTAAAAATGTACAACAAAACAAAGATGTGCTCATATTTTATCAGCTATTTTAACTCTCTCTCCTCAAACTTCCTAACAAACTTCACAAAGTGCAATTTATACATAGAAAACATGAATGACTACTGCACTTGGAAAAAAAGAAAGCTCGCATGTGAAGGAAGTACACAAGAAAAAAAATTTACTGAGACATGCCTTAACAAGACACATTATTGACCAAATTAGCNGCATGTGAAGGAAGTACACAAGAAAAAAAATTTACTGAGACATGCCTTAACAAGACACATTATTGACCAAATTAGCTAACAAATAAACTGTAATCCCAAATGCAGAAGAAACTATCACACCTGCTTGTCATTTTCTCCTTCGACGGTGTCATGCATTCCATCTCACTATTTTAAAAAGTAACACTACTCATTAGAAAAAAATACTTGGTTTAAAAAAATCCCGAGTGCTAAAGTCACAAATGACACTAAAATAACGTATGGGAGAAAACTGCACTATGCTACGTGCTCTGGACAAGTTTGTAATGATAAGTACGTATGCTTAATACACATGCATAATCAAATTAATTTGCAAGAACTTAAGATTACCATAATATGCAGACAGAAAAGTAAATTACAGTTAAAAACATAACAATTATTCTAGTATCACAGTAAAACATACTACAGCAGACCTAATGCATTTGCAATGGTAGCAATTTTTCTACATACTTGGCAACTATCTAAAAAAATTANACATACTACAGCAGACCTAATGCATTTGCAATGGTAGCAATTTTTCTACATACTTGGCAACTATCTAAAAAAATTATAGGAAAAAATGTAAGAAGCTGCAATTAAAATTTATTATAAAATACGTTTGTTAGCAAACAGCANCTAAAAAAATTATAGGAAAAAATGTAAGAAGCTGCAATTAAAATTTATTATAAAATACGTTTGTTAGCAAACAGCAATAAAATATAGGGGTTATGTTGATATGTTGACACCATAAATTGGTAGGTTAAAATCTGTTTAAAAAAAGTAAAATACCTTTGACTGGGCATGGCCCAGTGCGCACACCTGATCAGTTAGGTTGCGCATGCGACTTTTGATGANCACACCTGATCAGTTAGGTTGCGCATGCGACTTTTGATGATGTAAAGAGAAACTTTGACTCATGTAATCCTCTCTCCCCTGCTATACACACTTATCAGTGTTGCTATGTTCAATGATGTGCACATAGCAACACTGTTAGCTACCACTGATTTTATAAGTGTGGAATTCATGAGGGTAGCGATTTTGAGGTAATTCTCAGGAGCTGTCAAAATATTCTTAAAATTATAGCAAAATAGAAAAAATATGAACAAAAATGCAAGAAGTTATCAAAATTTATTTAAAAAAAAAGTTAACTAGCGATAAAATATAGGTTTTGTAATGTCATTGCTCCTGATTAGTATGCCACAATATGAAAAACTAACATTGGTTAAAAGCTGCGGTTTAGAGCGAGTGTCGTATAGTAGGCGCCAGCTTGGAAGAGGCCTGGTGAGAAGAGTGAGGGAAACTGTGCTAAAGAGAGAGCCTGAGGTCACCTTCCCACTGACAGTCTGTCTAAAGCCACAGGCCACCCAAAATATATTTTGTTTTCAGTCATTAGACAGTGACGTGCACCATCTAATTGTGGAGACTGCCTCTTCCTTAGTAATAAGCCTGCAGTTATACACTATTAATGGGAATGGAATGGCAAATAAACATAAAGAGCAACACTTGATGCCAAGTGCAAACCAGANCAGTTATACACTATTAATGGGAATGGAATGGCAAATAAACATAAAGAGCAACACTTGATGCCAAGTGCAAACCAGAATAATATATGTAATATGTGTGTGCCAGCCTCAGAATACAGCATGCCATGCTCAGACTTCCATTCCTGACTAATCCTGGTTAGTGGGTTGGGGACTGGAAGGAAAACGAGAACGGAACAATGGAACTGTGCATGTACACCCAAACTGCTTGCTGGCTGACTAGTACTTTCTTTAGTAATTGGCAACATGTGTGGAATGAAGAGGGGACAGGGCATGCTGCAACAGCCCAGGCCATCCCTCCACAGGTTCCATTATAAGAGGATGGGCACAAGGATGCCACGCTAGTGTTAGGCAACCATCTCCCACTTGCCAACCATGTAAGGAGGGGAAATGAGGTCATCTCAGAACAGCCCAAGCTTATCCTTCCAAGCAAGATATTTACAAGTTTGCTTCACAATTTATGGATCTTGCACACTGGAGTTTGTGCATCATACAAGACTGTTTTATTTAGCAGAGACCTCTACCTTTCAAAGTGATTAATAATATTTTGTTTATAAAACGTGGAATTTTTATTTGGACAGTGGCGAACAAATACAGCCATTAAGATTTGTTTCTTTACGATGTTCAGTAATTAATAATTCAAGACAACGTATTAGTACGTGGTCGTACAGAAAATAAGCATGATGATGGGCTACGGGGAGTAACACTCAACAAAGAAAAGTGAACATTTAGATGTCAGACAGTGAAGTTCCTGGGACACACAGTGAGTGAAGGGAAGGTGGGGTCGGACCCAGATAAATCTGATGTGGTTATGAACATTACTGAACTCTTAAAGATTCTTACTTATGGTGAACTATCTGAGGAAGTTCATACCGAAGTTGGCAGAGAAGGCACAGCCACTATGATGCTTACAACAACAGGATACGGAATGGGTCTGGGGAGAGACTCGAAGCGAAGCTACTATGCAACTGACACTAGCGTACTCTCGAATGGCACGAACACAGATAGTGGCAGATGTTTCCTCGTATGGTCTGGGGAGTGTGCTGGAGGAGTGTCATGAAGGGCTGTGTAAACTGGTAGCCTACACATCTCAAAGCAGGAGTAACGTGGAGAGACGCTATGCGCAAATTGAAAAAGAGGCCCTAGCTGTCGCATGGGCATGCAATTTAAGGACTACATACTAGGAAGCAGGATAACCTTAGGGACAGACCATAAACCTCTGGTTACATTATTGTCCAGCAAGCTAGTAGCAGAACTTACAGGCTGACTNTAACCTTAGGGACAGACCATAAACCTCTGGTTACATTATTGTCCAGCAAGCTAGTAGCAGAACTTACAGGCTGACTGCAGAAAATGAGGATCTACTTAATGTGCTTTGACTACGAGATAGTGCACATTTCTGGTAAAGCATGGCTTGTGCCCGATATGCTCACAAGAGCTCCAGTACACAAACTGGAGGTGCATAACCAAGAAGAGATAGAGGAGGAGCTTTCTGATGACATGGTACTGCAAGTAACCTCATTTAGTGACTCACGCCTGCACGAAATACAGTTAGCACAGAACAAGGATGAGAAGTCACAAGTCTGAAAGAAGAGGGTTCAAGAAATTGGTCAGTGTTTTGGCCGTATAGGGTCAGCTGACATACCAACAGGGGCTGATCATGTACATGACACGTGTATTCATTCCACAAAGCTTGCGTTCGGAAATGCTAAGGAAAATACATGAAGGTCATATGCGGATCTTAAAATGTTGCCGGCGGGTGAACGAGTTGGTTTGGTGGCCGCACATTTCACAAGGCATTAAGAGACTGGTAGAGGACTGTGAGCAATGTTTGCAGAGCAGAGTACAACATGCAGAGCCTCTGATACCGACACCACTGCCAGAGCGGCCTTGGACCCTGATTGGAATTAATATTATGCAAGTAAAAGGAACACATTACCCAGTCATACAGGACTATTATTCAAGATACCTGGAAGTATTACATCTAGAGTATTTGACAATGGAGGCAGTGATCAAATAGCTGTAGAATGTCTTTGCCAGGTATGGCATTCTGGAAATGGTATGCAGTGATGGCGGGACATAGTTCACCTCATGGAAATTCCAGCAATTTGCTCAAGGCTATGGGTTCAGCCATATCACATATAGACCTAGGTTCCCACAATCCAATGGAGCAGTAGAGTGTGCAGTAGCAATTGCCAAGAAAATCCTGAAGAAGTCACAAGATCAGAATCTGGGGTTGCTAGAATATCAAACTACACTGCTGGAATCTGGATACTCACAGGCAAAACTGTTGTTCAGTCCCAAGTTAAGAACTACACTTCCAGCTGTACATGTGACACTACAGCTATGGTGGGAGCATGAGATGCTGAAATCCATCAGGGAGAGCGACAAACTACTCAAAGAATGTAACAAAACAGGCTAATGACAAAAGGCATGGAGTTAAAGACTTGGGACCGTTGGTACTGGGTGCGTAAGTATGGATACCAGACCTAAGAGACCAGCCGAATATCCCAGGTCGTATTACTTATCATCAGATTCTGCTACATTACAGTGGAATAGGAGACAGATAGTGAAGGTACCAGAAAAAGAGGGCATATTTATAAAGATGCACGTCAAGGTATTGATGGCTGGAAATTACCACTCTGCTAGCTCAGTAGTAGCAACACAAACTCTTTAAAAAGGCGCCAATTCAATACCAAATAACGTAGTGAAGTTCCGGTTCATTATTCTTTATTTTAGTTTATTATCCAAGATGCAACAGTTCACATACAGAGCCCAGGTATGCCGAGTACGAACAGGTTTCACCGGTTCACAGACAAGTAGAGAGCAGTGCCACAGTCATTATTTAATTGTTCTTTACGTCTCTAAAAGTTGCCTCACCAGAATATTAATAATTAGAGACCTCCCACACCGGTGTAGAAATCAAACGAGCAGGGTTAAGTTGCCAGTGTAGGGGCTATGCGCCACGCCCGACGCGGCCTCGGCCAGTTGCTGCTGAGAGTCCACTGCTGGTTATCAACTGCTGGAAGGCGACAGGCACACTTGGTATTTGTAGCTTGCCTATAACCTCCCTCTCCACAGATAAGGGCCTGCGTGGGCCACCACGCACGCTATCCACAACTGCATAGCCCGCTTAACTGTACCGTCAGTTAAAAATAATCGAACTACTGTCGACGCAGTTGGAAAGTTTCTAATCTAATGTTGACGCTTAAAAAAATCTACAACTTTCAAAACAGCAAATGTATGCCCAATAACGCTATACCACGATAAACGAACCACCGCTGCTTTTAATTTTGAACCCGATAAAATATTACAGAAATCCATTAAACGAAAGAAAATGAACCTCGTATCCCGAAAATTTATAATACTGCGTCATTACAACACTCCCGGCATTTTCAGAACAAGCCGTTTTCCAACCAGCACCATAACAAAATGGTCACGACCCAATTTCGTCTACAAAATCAATGACGTATTTTTATAATTTCAGTTTTGACGTTTTTGTCTACTTCAAAGCTTAGTAATTACAAGTTACCAAATCCTCGTCTTGTTAGTTCTGCAGACTTTAAAGGTTAATATTCACACCATAGAGGTTATTAGCAATAAACAAATGTGCATCACGCTTATTTAATGTAAGTTGCCAAAATATTCATTAAAGGCATATGTTATTCATTACTTACTTATTTATTAACAACAGTTTTTCATCCAAATGTTTTTTAATACTATTTTAGCACCGAAAAGGTGCGCTTAACATTACAGTGCGGTTTATTTTAAGAATCCTGAGATTTTAGTATTAAAACTACGATTTCATATTCATTTGTATTCAGTTGGCTTAGTAGTTAAATGTCGCGGTGTTTCAACTGCAACCTTACAAAATGCAAAATATAAATGATAAAAATTTGAAACCAAAACAAACGTAGCACTGACGTATTTCCAAGTTTTGATTTGGTAGCAACGAGATGGTTTGGCACTAACAGTCTTGTGAATGCACGGGACACAGTTTACAGGTGTTTGCATATGGCAACCTTAGTCACATGGACGTAACAAAGTTTGGTAACAGGAAGGTTTGATGAGTCGAACAACCACGGGGTGAAGTAAACATTTTGTTGTGAATGATTATGAACAGTTTAATATCAATTCAACCCCAAAAATAGGCCGCCTTCCTCGTAGTCTCAAGAAGGCGTTGTTTTGGTATTAGGTTCATATTTATTTTTCCGGCAGATAAAAATTATTATCTGCAATACAATTGCTGTTGAAGTGTAAGAAATAAATATCCTACCATATTTATTATAACTTAATTGCTGTCACGAAAACTTAAATGACATTAATTTTTTTCCTAACAATTCACAAAATTCCCTGACTTTTCCCTACTGAAAAATCCCCTGACTTTTCTCTGTTTTCCNAATTTTTTTCCTAACAATTCACAAAATTCCCTGACTTTTCCCTACTGAAAAATCCCCTGACTTTTCTCTGTTTTCCAGGTCAGTCGCCACCCTGCTACACCATCTGTAAACCATTGCAATGCAAGCCATTTCTTTAAATGCATAAAGGGATAATAGTCACTTGGTGCCAGATCGGGACTATANTAAACCATTGCAATGCAAGCCATTTCTTTAAATGCATAAAGGGATAATAGTCACTTGGTGCCAGATCGGGACTATAGGGAGGGAGGATGGCCAAAAACTTTTCCGCGACATTTCAACAGTTCAACCTGCTGTGTGTGGTTGAGCATTATCATGTATAAAGTTTGGCCCATAAACTTAACAAATTTTCCTGTGGATTTCAGTTGCACTATTGTTTTTGGCTAACAAAAACCAGATCTAAGCACAAATTTCACAATTGGTGGGATTATTTATTGTCACACTCATTTTAAATTACTCACATGTCACATTTAATGCAAATCTGACTGCTATAAAATGGACAATAGCTAGCTACTGAACCAAACAATGGAACAAAGCATTCAATATCTAGATTCTCAATTTTGATTGGTGGCAATTTCTAAATGCAGCTTACTTTAAAAATGTGCTTCATATAATGTCTTATACATTGATATAGGAATCAATGAAAGAACCAATGATGCATCAGTGTTTGCAAAATGAGCATTTAATGAGGCACTACAAAATAACTGGGAAAATTTACAAGATTAAGAAATTTTTTCACAGATGGTTGTATTCAAAGATTCTAAAACCATACTTGAGATGTAGTACCATAGACAACTTCAACTTCTATTATATTCATCTACTGACACTCATAAGATTGTTGTTTTTCAGAGAAAACATCAGACTTGCTAGTTACCATACTTTGTATCTTTGAGAGGCCTATACCTTTTCCTTCTTTACAAGCTAAGGAGGTAAAAACTACCTATGCTATTAAAAAATTGCAGAGACAGATGTCCACTTGGAACGGACAGATAAGCAATGTTGAAGGTTGGAGTGACGGAAGCGCTACAGCGGGTACTGTTAGGCATGTACAATGTGTTGGTCTTGTGAAAGTCACAAATTTTGCAACATAGAGCAACATCAGCAGGGTAACAGTGGATACAAAATCATTATGCTGAATGATTTTTCTCTTTCAACATAATTATATAGCAATGGAATATGATTTTATGAGTGGGTTTTGAAAAAGTATAACAAAATGTATCCATACCTACACAGAGGTGTGGCTACAGGATGGACCGGGTGGACCAGGGCACTTTTGTTGTCATTCAGTGGGACAATTTTATCTATATGTTTTTATCATCTGAGTATCGCTGTCATAAACAAGTGAAACCAATCTTTGAGCTAAGTTGTGCAAATTGTACCCAGAAAGCACAGAACAATAAAGTTACTGCACGTCTCACTTCACCCCTCCCAGAATGGTGGAAACCCAACCACCTTCGTTCTTAGTGGAGCAGAACAGTCTGACAGTTTATGTGTTTTGTGTTCACTGTTTGTGTTGTGAAACACGGACAATGTCCATGATCCCTCTTGAGTCTTCGCCTCAGCTGCGCTCCACCCTCCATGCTAATCCACGTTGCCAGACTCCAGCAACGTCGATGCTGTCACCTTGGAGTGGCCTGTGAGGTCCACTACCACCTGAGTGCAGGCAACCCATGCTGCATGTATGCCCTAGTGGCCTGGTTGCATTCTGCCCCTATGAGTGGCCTTTCAACTTGGGGTACAGAACACTCATCCCGCTGCTCACACAGTGGAAGACAAGCTCTCCCTCTTCCATTGTTCTCCTTCCCTCACTTGCCCCTGGCCAGATGGGTATAAATAGAGTTTGTACAGACCTGTTTTTGCCTGTCTAGCAGATCCTACCTGCTCACCATGGTGTCTAGCTGCCAAATGTCTTCCTCCAAGACTTGCATGCAAGACTGTCCAACGTGCACGAAGTACTAACCCATCTATATTGAGATGCTCCTCCTAGTTTAAAAATAGGGAGTCCATACCTCCATGCTGGCAAAACCGTACTCTGCGCATATTACTTTGCTGTCAGGGGTCACCCTCATCCCGCCAAACCTGTACGAATCATTGAACTTCTTGGCAGTTATGTTATCCCTGCTCTTCAGGAATGCTGAGTATAGGCTGCGTACTATGTGGTTTGTTCTGAATTATATAAATGATAGGTTGTCATCCAACCTCGTTCTTCAGCTGGCAGAAGCCCATCATGGGCTGTGCGTGCAGGAGGTGCAAAGTCGTGTGATGCGTGTGTTTGGTGCGTCGGCATGTCGTGCAGGGTGCACTGAAGATAAGCGTGAATGAATGAGAGAATAGTGAAAAAAAGGTTTATATTAATAAGTAAGGATGCTTATGTATTTGCTTTGCCCGTGCACTCCTGTGCACATTTTTGTAAACTAGTGTTAATTTTGTTTTACGTCCATTTCAATCATGCTCCATTCTTCGCACATGTGCTTTGCACAGTGCCACCATTTCCAGCGCTGGCCCGTGTCCCCGCTTCCGACAGTCATTGGGCAGTCGGGCAACTTTGTTTTCACTGATCTGGTAATTCTGTTACGTTAATCTTTTTAAAACCTTTTTCGTTTACTCTGTAACTTGCTAGGCCCTTCCGTCCTACAGAGGGCCTGTAAATAATTATGCTGCCTTTGCCTTTAGGCTTTTCACAGATATAACGAAAGTTTATCTCGAGCTGGTTCAGACGAGACGTCAGTATATTTGGTTTGCGCCTCAGCGCTTTTCTACTGTTTTCATTGTAATGAATTTATGCAGCACTCCGTACATTTGGCAATGTTTTGGTCATGTTAAGTACCAGATGGCTTGCACATGGTCACCCTTAATTCTTACGTTTAAGTGACCCTGCCACCCCTGTACTTGAGTTTGGCATGCTCCATGGCCAACAGCTGAGTGGAACAGTATGTGTGAGTTATTTGTGTCAGTTAGCCATGTGGTGACGTCACAACCCTGGTTGAGTTTCTGCTCACTGTGTGACCGCGCGCGAAATCACGGTCTGGCACCCTGGGATTACAACTGCACCTCCGCCTCCAATTAACTCCTCGCCACTTGACACCGATAACAAGGTGGCGCCCAGCAACGTGTGGTGATTCCAACTCTGAGCAACACCTCAAGAATAAAATGTGAGTACAAATGAATGTGAATGAAAAAAGGGAATAGGCTATGTTGTGTGCATGACTACTTTGGTTTCTCTTTTTTTTCTCTCCCTTACTGTGCCCAGTAATGCCAAGGCCACGTGCAAATAATAATGGTTGTCAATTTCAGGGCATGAGCGCAACAAAGAGTATGGATCCATGTGTGTGTGCACCCTTGCCAAATGCTGGGGAACCATACCACAGATGTGGATAGCAAAGTTTGCATGTGCAGAGACACCAACAGGACTGGACGGCACTTTAGCCTGGCCCCCGAACCATGTGGGCAGAACTCCACATTAGTGTGTACTAGCCCAACTGATGAAGTGGCATGTTGTGTGGGGTGCCACCTTTGTAAGTATAGGAACTGTGCCAGTCAGGGTGAATGCTTATCCTTCACATGTTGGTTTTTCGCTAGTGAGGCATGCTTTGCTTTACGCCCTAACTCATATGCAGCAGTGGAGGTGGTGAGGCGGGGTGGAAGTCCCGCTGACGTGGTGCTGTTGCGCTACTGAGGGAGGCAAGTGGCCTTCACATGCCGTGTGGGATGCATGCGGTGGGTAATGGAGACACTTGGAGTGGCGAAGGGGATGCAGCCCTCCTCTGTCTCTGTCTCATTGCTGCTTCTGCTGGGCGTTGAGTGAAGTCTGTGGCGTGGCCGCACGAGGCGCTAGGTGGGTTGTTGGGCGTCTCAAACATGTCGTGGAAGCGTGCCCACCACTGGCTCGTTGGCATTGTCCTGGTGGACACGCACTTGTCACTAGGGATGATTCTTCCAAGTGACAAATGTAAATGAGCCTTTACAAATGTAGGAAGATTACTGAACAGTGAAAAAAATTTCCAATTCTTGTTACATTCGTTTCCGTTGACACTCATAATAAACTTTGTGTCACATCCATTATTTGATTACTTGTTCAATAATGTGAATCTCGGTACTGTGCCCATAAGCTGTTAAATAAAACATTTACAGTACTGTACTGTCAAAAAGTCACAGCACATTCTTTATTAATTCACCATGTTTTTTTTTACTACTTACTGTTGTTACACTTTTACCAACTTACATGTACAAAATTTTATTGACTTCAACAGAATGTTAACTTTCACAGTACAACTTCATATTGATTCTATAAGTAGCCAGTACAGGTTACAGTATAGCATACCAATAACATTGAAGGTCTCATCTGAGTGTATCCTATCAAGGGCATAGTGCTAGGCCAATATGAACACGGCCATTATGAAAAAGTTGGCAAAGACTACTTATCTCAATGCTGTTATATTCCAAAAACAAATAAATTCACTGTCATTTGCTAAATGTCATATTATATCATTTTAGATAGTTTTAATGTGGGCTAAGGTGTGTCTTTTACAAATAGGAAAGGTGGCAATGAATATGGACAGAAAGAGAAAGAGAGATGGTGTGGGAGTTTATTAAGTATCTCAGATTCAATGATTTTTCCCTCAGGTTATCTGCACCTCTTGTTTTATTACCACTTCTGTCATCATGACAAACATGGGCGTTGCACAGCATTTCTTGATTGAAACCATTATTCTGAACAATATTGTCCTCAAGTGACAATGTCTTCATATATACAATGAAACCCATTTCTTTTACAATTGTCAAGGAACCAGGAAAAAATAATACAAAATGCAGGAAATTGTAAAAAGGGGGAAATTTATGCTGTATGATTATAACATGGGACCACAGGAAAGACGTGTAAAATCAGGGAGTGTAAACAGGGCATTATACTGTATTTTAGACTATCTGTAAAATAGACACACATTCAACTCTCGATTCTATGACCCTGGAAATAGTGACCCATCTTGAAGTAACAAAACGTTTTTGGGGAACTGAGAAAAATTTAATTAGTTAAACAGACCTAAAATTTGAAGGGAATGGGTGGAAAAATAAGGCTACATTATTTTGGTTGTTGTGTGCTGTGTGTTGTAATTTATTTTGAGAATACTGTACTACTTGCCAGGTCAGATATAAAAACAGACACCACCGCAAGGTTACCAATTTTCCGCACGAGTGTCTGCCATTACATCATGTGTCAGGATTGTCTAGCCATTGTGATTTCACTTGCTCTTGGATATGCTATCTTCTCTTTGTGCTTGCGCAATGACGACCTGGATTTGTNGTGTGTTTGGTGCGTCGGCATGTCGTGCAGGGTGCACTGAAGATAAGCGTGAATGAATGAGAGAATAGTGAAAAAAAGGTTTATATTAATAAGTAAGGATGCTTATGTATTTGCTTTGCCCGTGCACTCCTGTGCACATTTTCGTAAACTAGTGTTAATTTTGTTTTACTTCCATTTCAATCATGCTCCATTCTTCGCACATGTGCTTTGCACAGTGCCACCATTTCCGGCGCAGGCCCATGTCCCCGCTTCCGACAGTCATTGGGCAGTCAGGCAACTTTGTTTTCACTGATCTGGTAATTCTGTTATGTTAATCTTTTTAAAACATTTTTCGTTTACTCTGCAACTGGCTATGCCCTTCCGTCGTAGAGAGGGCCTGTAAATAATTATGCTGCCTTTGCACTTTTCACAGATATAACGAAAGTTTATCTCGAACTGGTTCAGACAAGACTTCAGTATATTTGGTTTGCGCCTCAGCGCTTTTCTACTGTTTTCATTGTAAGGGATTTATGCAGCACTCTGGACGGTTGCAATGTTTTGGTCATGTGTTAAGTACCAGATGGCTTGCACGTGGTCACCCTTAATTCTTACGTTTAAGTGACCATGCCACCCCTGTACTTAAGTTTGGCGTGCTTCATGGCCAACAGCGGAGTGGAACAGTATGTGTGAGTTATTTGTGCCAATTAGCCAAGTGGTGACTTCACGACCCTGGGTGAGTTTCTGCTCACTGTGTGACCGTGCGCGAAATCACGGTCTGGCACCCTGGGATTACAACTGCAATTCCGCCTCCAATTAACTCCTCGCCACTTTACACTGATAACAAGGTGGTGCCCAGCAACGTGTGGTGATTCCAACTCTGAGCAACACTTCAAGAATAAAATGTGAGTACAAATGAATGTGAATGAAAAAAGGGAATAGGCTATGTTGTGTGCATGACTACTTTNTGAGTACAAATGAATGTGAATGAAAAAAGGGAATAGGCTATGTTGTGTGCATGACTACTTTGGTTTCTCTTTTTTTCTCTCCCTTACTGTGCACAGTAATGCCAAGGCCGCGTGCAAATAATAATGGTTGTCAATTTCAGGGCATGAGCACAACAAAGAGTATGGATCCATGTGTGTGTGCACCCTTGCCAAATGCTGGGGAACCATACCGCAGATGTGGATAGCAAAGTTTGCGTGTGCACAGACACCAACAGGACTGGACGGCACTTTAGCCTGGCCCCCGAACCATGTGGGCAGAACTCCACATTAGTGTGTACNACAGGACTGGACGGCACTTTAGCCTGGCCCCCGAACCATGTGGGCAGAACTCCACATTAGTGTGTACTAGCCCAACCGATGAAGTGGCATGTTGTGTGGGATGCCACCGTTGTAAGTATAGGAACTGTGCCAGTCAGGGTGAACGCTTATCCTTCACATGTTGGTTTTTCGCTAGTGAGGCATGCTTTGCTTTACGCCCTAACTCATATGCAGCAGTGGAGGTGGTGAGGCGGGGTGGAAGCCCCGCTGATGTGGTGCTGTTGCGCTACTGAGGGAGGCAAGTGGCCTCCACATGCAGTGCGGGATGCATGCGGTGGGTAATGGAGACACTTGCAGTGGTGAAGGGGATGCAGCCCTCCTCTATCTCTGTCTCATTGCTGCTTCTGCTGGGCGTTGAGTTAAGTCTGTGGCATGACCGCACAAGGTGCTAGGTGGGTTTTTGGGCGTCTCAAACATGTCATTGGAGGCATGCCCACCACTGGCTCGTTGGCATTGTCCTGGTGGACACGCACTTGTCACTAGGGATGATTCTTCCAAGTGACAAATATAAATGAGCCTTTACAAATGTAGGAAGATTACTGAACAGTGAAAAAATTTTCCAATTCTTGTTACATTCGTTTCCGCTGACACTCATAATAAACTTTGTATCACATCTATTATTTGATTACTTGTTCAATAATGTGAATCTCGGTACTGTGCCCATAAGCTGTTAAATAAAACATTTACAGTACTGTACTGTCAAAAAGTCACAGCACATTCTTTATTAATTCACCATGTTTTTTTTTTACTACTTACTGTTGTTACACTTTTACCAACCTACATGAACAAAATTTTATTGACTTCAACAGAATGTTAACTTTCACAGTGCAACTTCATATTGATTCTATAAGTAGCCAGTACATGTTACAGTATAGCATACCAATAACATTGAAGGTCTCATCTGAGTGTATCCTATCAAGGGCGTAGTCCTAGGCCAATATGAACATGGCCATTATGAAAAAGTTGGCCAAGACTACTTATCTCAATACTGTTATATTCCAAAAACAAATAAATTCACTGTCATTTGCTAAATGTCATATATCATTTTAGATAGTTTTAATATGGGCTAAGATGTGTCTTTTACAAATAGGAAAGGTGGCAATGAATATGGACAGAGAGAGAAAGAGAGATTATGCAGGTGTGGGAGTTTTACAAAACAAGTCATCAGTAAGTATCTCAGATTCAATGATTTTTCCCTCAGGTTTTATTACCACTTCTGTCATCATGACAAACATGGGTGTTGCACAGCATTTCTTGATTGAAACCATTATTCTAAACAATATTGTCCTCAAGTGACAATGTCTTCATATATACAATGAAACCCATTTCTTTTACAATTGTCAAGGAACCAGGAAAAAATAATACAAAATGCAGGAAATTGTAAAAAGGGGGAAATTTATGCTGTAAGATTATAACATGGGACCACAGGAAAGACGTGTAAAATCAGGGAGTGTAAACAGGGCATTATACTGTATTTTAGACTATCTGTAAAATAGACACACATCCAACTCTCGATTCTATGACCCTGGGAATAGTGACCCATATTGAAGTAACAAAACGTTTTTGGGGAACTGAGAAAAATTTAATTAGTTAAACAGACCTAAAATTTGAAGGGAATGGGTGGAAAAATAAGGCTACATTATTTTGGTTGTTGTGTGCTGTGTGTTGTAATTTATTTTGAGAATTCTGTACTACTTGCCAGGTCAGATATAAAAAGAGATACCACCGCAAGGTTACCAATTTTCCCCACGAGAGTCTGCCATTACATCATGTGTCAGGATTGTATAGCCATTGTGATTTCACTTGCTCTTGGATATGCTATCTTCTCTTTGTGCTTGCGCAATGACGACCTGGATTTGTGGACTGTTTTTGAATTTCTCTTGGTTTTTATTACTGCCTGTTTATGACTTATTACACTTATTATAAAAAAATTGTAGAAGAAAAACATTTAATTTTGATGTGAGATATTTTAAGAACTTCATGCTCTGTACATGTTACTTTGCTCATCAGTCTACAAGTACAAGCAGTCTGTGGTTACTACAAGCCAGGTGAACAGTACTGATTAGGATAGTGTGCATGTGACTCTGTCGTCCAAGGACCTTGCCAATCAGGCCTGCTTAGAAAGGGGAGCAGGTAGGTACACTCTGCCCCAGGCACCATTTCGTGAGGTGACCCACCACGTGGAAATAAAAATAAAAATATTGATGTTAATCTACTCTTGTTATCAAACATTATGCGCATCAGTGTTCACTGACTGACTTCACCATGCAAAGCCATCTTGAACAAACCTAATTGCAAACAAGCACTTGTGGAGTGGTCTCTGCTATAATGTGTGCAGCCCCTTACGTAGAGAGTGGTCATAAAACTATATGCCAACCCTCGCCGGCAAGTAGCAGGCCTACCGTTAGTCGGACAGGCATTAATGTGGAATTTCTTTCCAGACAGGCAGTGTAACAATACTTGAGATTAGAGCAACAAGGCAGCATTGTAGTACAAACCGTGTGCTCCGATCGCATGTCATATTTATTCACAAAACCTGTGGTATGAATGTTTTGCTCTATTTGTAATTCATACTTTTGCCTAATGCTCTTGCATTTAGTAATCACATCTTCTTAAATTATTGCAAATGAAAATTCCTAAATGATAAAACATAAGTTCAGTGGCTACACAAATGGCCTGTTTCAAAAACATATTATTAATTTGTGCCGATTGTGGTTAATTTCTGATTTTATAATTAATTCAGGTAGGTAGTTTGAAAAATAACAGCTTATCATTAAAGAAAGCTGTTTGTAGTTAAAACTAGTAGCTAATTCCTTCAGTATCCATGAAAAATTATTTGTGGATTTCGGCCTTGTCGTGTTAAAATTTTCTTTGAAATTCTACAAAGGAAGCTTAATAACTAGTATATGCATTGAAATATTTAGGACAAGCCTACACTTCCTCAAATAAGCAGTACCATGTCACCTCATTTTTTATATATTATTTTTGTTATCTGCACCTACTAATGATTAATAAAAATTTTCGCCTGACATTTGAGTATTGTAAATGTATAGTTTTTCAGGTATTTTATTCAAATCATAGAGATAGAGTACACAGTGATAAATAATGTTGTAATTCAGCGATGGTTTTGTTTTATCCATTCATCTAGTACCTTGTGTTTAGTATTGTCTCATTTGACATATTGAGCTTGCACCGAGAACAAAAACAAAATTAATTACATATCTTATTTTTGCTTAAAAAGGGGATATTTTGAGTTTATTCTATGAGCTACTTAAAATATGTTTATAATTTCCAACATGAGTTTGCAATACAAAATCTATTACATATTATGCAGCAATCACCAATTGTGCAAAATAACCATGTCTTCTGCGTTTACTAATCACAATTCACATGATGTTGAATTATAGGCAACGGAAACTTGTGACATGTGCACCCTCTTTACATTTTGTTTATAATTAATCACCTAACATCACATAATAAAACCAGCATTTAGTCGCACTGTTTTTCAAGGAGGAAATTTTCTGGCAGAGACCTTTCTCATTGTTATTTAATTCATAAATATAATCATAAACATTATCACAAATTTGCCCCTTTAACATTTTAATGCATGCTTATAACTGTAAATATGACATTCTGCCAACAACACATACTGCCATTGTTCTAATTAGCCACTGCCACAGAATAATTACTTAAGAATTTAAATAAAACTACTTCTTTTAACTCTTGAGGAAAATCTAACACCACACACAGAGGCCTAACTAGAGATTTTCATGANAAAATAAAACTACTTCTTTTAACTCTTGAGGAAAATCTAACACCACACACAGAGGCCTAACTAGAGATTTTCATGACCTTGGAAATATTTATTAGGGGTCCCTTCCTGCATATTTTGATTAACTTACATTAATATGTTTTGATAGGTGTATAATATTATTCACTAAATTAGCTTGACAATCAGCATAGTAGAAAAAATATGTAACCACAAAATGTAGTTGATATGCCAAATATTTACAATTAATTTCTAAGTTTATATATATACAGACACACACACAACCCCCTCCCCCCCCCTTACACAAAACAATTACACGAGTTGTGTACACAGTAATATATTCGGTGTCAGTAGACCATTCAAACCTTCACCTAACAATAGTACACATATTGTTTATGTTTCAATGTACACATAGATACTGCAAGCGGACATTTAACACTATGTCTTAAACCACAGTGGAATCTTTGTCCTATTCATGTGAAATTTTCCCAAAAGGAAACACTTTATTATCTGGCATGGGCACCATGTGCCCATATGACATCCTGAGACCTTCGATGCACACTTCTGTCCAGTCGAGGCAGCTCCGCTTGTGGGATGTTCTCCCATTCATCGATGAGAGCATCAGTAAGTTTTTAAATTTCCAACCACATCAGACCAAGAGTGCATAGTGCAGGTTGACAAGAACGGAACTTACACCTTCTTGCCGACAAGGATTACGTAACTCAAGAGACCACCCTACTCATTTATTACAAGAGGTAACTCTTTTAATAAATAGGTAGGCAATCCGAACCGGTATTTACCCCAAATCCACAGCCGTTGGGCGCACTGGCAATTGGCCATTGCTTTGTAACAGCTCGCACCACGACCTACGACACAACATACCACCAAGTGGCAACGAACTGACTTGTAGGCTGAAACTGAAGTGATAAGTGCCCCAAAGTGTCAGCAGTAGTGTGCAGCATTTTTACAATTGCATTAAACATAGTCACTGCATTCACAGCTATAGTCAGGGGTGTGTTTTATTGTGTTAACAGCAATCGAGTATGGCATTCCACACCCCTTTGCCCAGGTGGACTCGTCCATCCCTTTAGGAGACAGCCACCTNTAACAGCAATCGAGTATGGCATTCCACACCCCTTTGCCCAGGTGGACTCGTCCATCCCTTTAGGAGACAGCCACCTGGCAACACTGTACCCAGTGAAATTCAGACACATCACATGTAGTGAAATTCAAACAATTTTTACAAGAAAACATAATAACGTATTTAACATGTATTTATAAAAGAGCAATTCTATTTTCTAAAATGGAGATTGCCTATAAAGGCCTCCATTTAGTGTGGTGACAAGCCCTGTCAACTTCACAACTTCNTAACAGCAATCGAGTATGGCATTCCACACCCCTTTGCCCAGGTGGACTCGTCCATCCCTTTAGGAGACAGCCACCTACCAACACTGTACCCAGTGAAATTCAGACACATCACATGTAGTGAAATTCAAACAATTTTTACAAGAAAACATAATAACGTATTTAACATGTATTTATAAAAGAGCAATTATATTTTCTAAAATGGAGATTGCCTATAAAGGCCTCCATTTAGTGTGGTGACAAGCCCTGTCAACTTCACAACTTCNATATTTTCTAAAATGGAGATTGCCTATAAAGGCCTCCATTTAGTGTGGTGACAAGCCCTGTCAACTTCACAACTTCAATCTTATTCATCTAAGTTATACAATTTTTCACCATTGCAATCATATCACATAGTGTTCATGTTATGTTTATTCGCCGTTCGACTTCGGTTCTCACCACTCGTGACAGAAACCGAGGTCACACGACCAGTTCATTTCAGTACTCGGACCAGACCGGCGGCGTTGGTTTCCCGTTCCGCAAACCCCCTCGGTACCATCATTTAGGCTATAATCATTTCACTGCAATGTTAAATTAATCAACCGGAACATTTGTTATCTTTCTTTTAAGTACCGAGGGGAGAGCCACCCGCCCTCTCACCAGAGAGCTTAATGATATCGCGTATCAACATAATACTACGTTTATTTCACGCTAAGGTCCACAGTAGGTCGTAAGTGCTGGGTCCATTTTCATGGTAATAAGTGGACATTCGTTCGTGTCACTTATTTGACGAAATGTTTCAATAACGTGTGTCGATTAATTGTAGGTTACTACACCCTTTGTAGCATCAACCACAATTTCATAGTATATTTCAGGCGTACGAGATGGCCTACAGTCTCATAATAAGGTATAAATAGTGCAACAGTAAGTACGTGACATCATCAACAAACTGACAGAGATATCCAGGGCCCCCTGGGCCGTCGACCAAACGACCCTCATCATTAACTGTCCACTGGGTTATGGCGCCGGGCACTCCAACACTCAACCAGCCATGGGTAACCTCGACCACGTCAAGCATATGTAACGTTGCAATGCTGCAAGAACACATATTTTAAATTTTTTTATGAGGGTAAAAATGTACATTACCAGCTGTAAAGATTTGGGTTTCAAGTTCCTTTGGCTTGATTGTAAAGTTGTATTAAAATATTAAAGTTAGGTTGTTGAACTGTACAATCAAGCCATACAAAATGTTTTTTACTATGTTTGTGCTTTACTTTAATTAAACCTATTTTTGTGTTAAGCAACAACTGTGTATCACTAACAGAAATTGTAAAACACTTTTTTTCAGCAGTCATGTGCCTATCCACATTNTGTTAAGCAACAACTGTGTATCACTAACAGAAATTGTAAAACACTTTTTTTCAGCAGTCATGTGCCTATCCACATTCTGTATTCAACACTGAGCATATCATAGAATTTCAATCCTAGCTGGCCCCATTGGGGTAATATTCCCAAGTAGTTTTCATCCCCATTCCAGGCTAATGCCAATTTAGTTGTTACTGTGTTTCTCTCTAATTCTTCACACAGTAGCTGAAGATCCTAATTAGCCACAATGTACATACTGAAATAAATATGGTTACCATCACACCACTGTACAAGTGGTGGAGTGGAATTTACATGTTTAGTGGGTTTACTCAATGTATTCCCATTTATTTAATAGAGCACTGCTGTAATTCCTTTCCACTGTAGTGCTTCACAGTCTTTGAAGGGGTGGCAGGTGATAAGCCACACAAGCCGCTAACGTAGTAGGTGTCGTGCCATCACTGAGTGCAACTAATCATTACAACGTAGACTCAATTACCTTTAGCATTAGGTTCTTCTGGTAAAGACCATCCAATTCTTTTTCTTTCTCTACTAGTTGTTTATTCTTCTGTTCCAATTCCTCCTGCTGCCTGTCAATCAGCACCACAAGCTTTGATTTCCACTCTGATTGGTCGTGCAACTGTTTGGCCCTCGCTCCTGAAACAAGTTGTTACAAAATATTTACAGCATGCATATCTTGAAAGTACCATTGCGTCCTTGTCTGGGGTATGTTTTATTTTCGAAGTAAACATAGGAGTGACATGTTTCATAGTTTTGTTATTAAAAAAAACAAACAAAAAAACATTTTAAACATGTTACAATATAGTTCACCTACCACCTGCCAATCAACAGCACAGAGCAGGACAAGCCATCACTGGTCCAGCATCCTCACCACATGAGTGTGACTGATGCCTNTGTTAAGCAACAACTGTGTATCACTAACAGAAATTGTAAAACACTTTTTTTCAGCAGTCATGTGCCTATCCACATTTTGTATTCAACACTGAGCATATCATAGAATTTCAATCCTAGCTGGCCCCATTGGGGTAATATTCCCAAGTAGTTTTCATCCCCATTCCAGGCTAATGCCAATTTAGTTGTTACTGTGTTTCTCTCTAATTCTTCACACAGTAGCTGAAGATCCTAATTAGCCACAATGTACATACTGAAATAAATATGGTTACCATCACACCACTGTACAAGTGGTGGAGTGGAATTTACATGTTTAGTGGGTTTACTCAATGTATTCCCATTTATTTAATAGAGCACTGCTGTAATTCCTTTCCACTGTAGTGCTTCACAGTCTTTGAAGGGGTGGCAGGTGATAAGCCACACAAGCCGCTAACGTAGTAGGTGTCGTGCCATCACTGAGTGCAACTAATCATTACAACGTAGACTCAATTACCTTTAGCATTAGGTTCTTCTGGTAAAGACAATCCAATTCTTTTTCTTTCTCTACTACTTGTTTATTCTTCTGTTCCAATTCCTCCTGCTGCCTGTCAATCAGCACCACAAGCTTTGATTTCCACTCTGATTGGTCGTGCAACTGTTTGGCCCTCGCTCCTGAAACAAGTTGTTACAAAATATTTACAGCATGCATATCTTGAAAGTACCATTGCGTCCTTGTCTGGGGTATGTTTTCTTTTCGAAGTAAACATGGTGGTGACATGTTTCGTAGTTTTGTTATTAAAAAAAACAAACAAAAAAACATTTTAAACATGTTACTACATAGTTCACCTACCAAGTAGGCGGGTCTTTTAGGGTTGGTTGGACCTCCAAAGCACTAGGTTACCGACTTGATGCCAATCAACAGCACAGAGCAGGACAAGCCATCACTGGTCCAGCATCCTCACCACATGAGTGTGACTGATGCCTTGGCGTACATGGTAACCAAGGACCCTATGTCAGCATTAGAATTCATGCATCAGGTGTTGAAACATTCAGGAATGTTAATGGAAAAAAGTAATGTTCACATTTTCATGCTCTGCTCAGTTGCATCAAAGGCTATCAAGAAAACAAGTGCAGGGTTATTATATGACGGGATAACCTGGGAAAGTCATGGGTAATGGTAACTGTTGCTGTACTCTTCGATCTAACACATTTTTAGCCAAATATTCTTAGTAACTGCCTAAACACTGCATCTTTAAACTCTTGGATGATAAAAAAATATAACTTAATTTTTTTAATGAGAAAAACAGTTTTGTGGCTACAGAACTGTACTGTACCTCTTGTACCATATGTTTTTTTTTTTTTTTTTTTTTTACAAAAATGGTATATTTTGCAATCATATTTTATTAGATACATTAATTCTTGTAAAAAAAATTTTTTTATTCAATGCTGAACAGACCAGAATTTTTTGTCTCTAGGAACCCTGAACTTGCACATGAGTTCACCCTCAAACAGCTACCAACCAATTAAATAACAGACTGTGCTTAGATGTGTACATAGCAATGAATACTTATGCATATATTGCAGGTATATACTAATCAGTCACAAAATAGTACTGTAATTGTAATTTTTCAAACACTTACAAAAACACTACATTACAACATGGTCACTGCTGTTTCATCAGCCTGTTCAGGAGTTATACTGACGAGCTAGCAGCCTGAAGCAACTTTCATGGTTGGATGTATGGCAGTATGTGCCCTTAATGTTGTGTGTGGTGAGATGCACAAATAAAAGAATTTATTTTCCTAGTAAACTACTTCTGTTTTTAATTGCCAAAACCTGGAAAAATAATATGGAAATAGTTATTTTTAGAATTGTGCACTGGCATTGTTGTATGGTCATTGAGCATGGTGTTGCTCATGTGTAACATAGTCTACATTTTGTAAGGAAATATCACTTGCGATTTATTATAATCNCATTGAGCATGGTGTTGCTCATGTGTAACATAGTCTACATTTTGTAAGGAAATATCACTTGCGATTTATTATAATCGATCCTGCATTTAAGTTAAAGATTGTGCATGTCTGTTCTGTGGAATGTCTTGCACCTCAGCAGGAAAACTAGAACCAGGGAAGTTCTATTATGAAAGGACATGTAGCTAACACTAAATCTTTTGTTGAAGGTGATAATGTTTGATGCCTGTTGCATCTATTTTAGTAGAATTTTTTTATTGTACCAGATTTGTGTACCTGATGTGTAATATTTATTTCTTTTGTANGTTGCATCTATTTTAGTAGAATTTTTTTATTGTACCAGATTTGTGTACCTGATGTGTAATATTTATTTCTTTTGTATGTGTCATTCTGAATGGATTTATAGTTGGGTTTTTATATTTTGTTGGCGAGTCCGCATAAGGGAGTTCCAGGTGGCAGATTACATTTCTTCCCCCTCCCAGCTTCAACTGCATTTCAGATGCCTCACTCCCCGTGTTACATGTGCATGCTCTGATGCTGGTTTGAAAATGCTGGGTCGTACTGTTGAAGACATTTCTGCTTTTCATCATCTGCAGTGCTACTGTGGACTTTTCTACTCTACTCTGCTCTGCTCTGGAGAGTTACTGTGTGTTTTTGACCTGTACTGTGCACATTGTTTCTGCCTGCTGGATTGTGTTTCTCCCTGGATTGGCCAACCAGGTGGGAGCGTCTGCTTTTGCGGCAGGGGATGTAACGTGACGTACGCATGTTACCCTGTTCATAGTTGAACTTGCTTGAACTGTGTCAAGTGCAGAGTTAAGAAAGTGCTACATTTATTTTGACACTGAGTAAAATCTGGTGCCTCAATTGTCGCCATGGCCGCCATCGCGTGCTGCATGTTTCATGAAGAAAGACTGAGGTAGGCCCCAATTGACTTTGAGGCTGTTCCAGTGAATTGGCTTCACCCTCTTTGCTGCTCATGAACTTTGCACTGTGCCTTTCAGGGGAGTGTGCATCGCGCAGGAATAGGGGATCAATAAGGGTATATATACACTGAAGAGCCAAAAAAACTGGTATAGNGGGGAGTGTGCATCGCGCAGGAATAGGGGATCAATAAGGGTATATATACACTGAAGAGCCAAAAAAACTGGTATAGTCGTGCGTATGCAAATAACAAAGGTATGGAACCAATCAGAGTAACGCGATGCGGTCGGCAGCTAGATCGGTTACTGCTGCTACAATGGCAGGTTATCAAGATTTAAGTGAGTTTGAACATGGTGTTATAGTCTGCGCACGAGAGATGGGACATAGCATCTCCGAGGTAGTAATAACATTTGGATGTTCGCATATGACCATTTCATGAGTGTACCGTGAATATCGGGAATCCGGTAAAACATCACATCTTCAACATCGCTGCGACTGGAAATAGATTGTGAAAGAACGGGACAAACGACGACTGACGAGAATCATTGAACGTGACAGACGTGCAAACCTTTCTCAAATTGGTGCAGATTGGATTTGTGGACTGCCCTGCAGGATTCATGGTGTGAATTGCCTCCTGCATACCTTCAGACATTAGTCGAGTCCATGCCACGTCGTCTTGCAGCACTTCTGCGTGTTCGGGGGGCCCTACACGATATAAGGCAGGTGTACCAGTTTTTTTGGCTCTTCAGTGTACGAGGGCCTGGTACTTCTGTGGGGTTTTCACGAGTGCTACTTCTTATTCTCTTGGTCTGCATTTTCTGTTCACTACATGTGTGTTTATGGTTCCCTGCACCACATGCTCTAAGGTATGCAGTCTGTTTTTTTAATATCACTTTTGGGGCAGAGAATTTTATTGGCTTTTGCCGTATGTTCTAGATTATCATAATTACTGCATTTTGCATGGAGTTTTGTAATTGTGAGTCTGTCAGTAATTTGCACTAGGTCTGAGCAGACTATGTTTAATGCAGAAAGGTATCAGACGGCCGGCTGGTATTCACCACTATCCTGAGGCGTCATTTTTCTTACCTTTTCCTACGTTCCTTTCCATTTTTTAAATTTTGAATTAGTTGATAACGGTGCGCACCAAGCCCAAAGTCTATGAGTACTGTTTTAACTGTAAATTGTTTAATGCCCTTTATAGATTGCTGCCTTCGTGTACGTTGTGCGGTTAATTTTCTTCCTGTTTGCTTCCATATCAGTTGAGGATCAACCAGGAGGGGGTTCTTTTCATTTCACCATCTTTAAGAATGTTATCAAATGTCCTGTATGTTAAAGAGTACTGAGAACATTAATATTATGTTGAATAGCTGAATAAAGTGCTTTATGAATTTTTATGTTGAATGTATGTTCAACTTTGTATTTGTCGGTTCCCCAGATAAACAAAAAAGGGAAATTGTATTATTGTACATTGAGCCATATATACACTATAGCCATTGCTGTGTTTTATGTTATGTATGTTAAAAAAAAAAATTATAAACTCATTAATTACAATTATATTTTATTAGTGGTACTCATTTTACCTTCTTGCATCAATACAATTCACTATTTTTGATCTGTGAAGGTCATTATGTGTAATGTCAGTGTTCCTTTAGCAGCAAAGGTAGATGCAAACTTACATGATTCTGGAAACATCCAAACAGGAAATAGTCGTGGATAAACCATGGACATCATGGCTATGAGGAAATCACTCTGCTAAGAAAAAATATCGAGGAAAAAATCATAGATAAACATTTTAAGACTTGGACACCACTTATGAGTGATGATTGCTAATGGCATTAATAGCATAACATTGAAGAAGACGGTAATGTGAAAATTCTCAGCAATCAGTTCATGGTCAACACAAGAAAATCCACCAATTGAGGTTCTGAATCTTTAGAGTTTTCCACTCATGCTTAAACAGATTGCTCTCTTGCTGCACAATTATATACATATTACAAGATATCATGTAATAATCTACAGCAATTATTTATTAATTTTTGTTAACAAAAAATAATGTAATTTTACAACTGTTTTACAGCTTGGAAAGGGTTGTGGGTGTAATCGTTCTTTTTTTTAAGGCTCCCGCTTAAGTTGCAAAAATTTTTCTCATAAATTTATTGATATTTTCACTATTACCACTGATCTTCAGCTATCCTCAGCGGCAACTTAAATCGAAACCACATACATTCACTCTGTGCCATACAATTTTATCACTAATCCTAACTAAGAACACATTAAAGCTAGACTACTTAACAGCATTACTGGGTCATAATTACCTTTTAATATTATGGTATACATTTCTTCCAGGCACTTCTAAAATAATAATTCAAACAAATCACTTACCGAAAAACTAAATGAATAGTCACCACCAACCTTTTCTTGTTAGCCTTTTATTTTCTATCATAGATAACAGAAATTAGGAGGTTCATTCTCTTCATACAGCAGATTGCCAGCACAAAACACTAGTGAACCCAGTGTACTTCACAGTAATAATTCTTTGATTTTCTCACCAGAAACTTCTTAAAATGGATTTTGCATTCACTAAAAGTTATGTAGCCCTCTGTTTAAAACTTTTTCTTTTAGCATCAATGAGAGGTCATACTAATCTCTGTGGGTTTATAATTTATTATTAAGATATCTTAATGTTTAAAAAATTAATATATTTTGAATAAAGCTGCAAATTTTATTGCAAGAAGCAACTGAAAAAGGATTTTGTACTTGTTGAANGGGGTATTATTTTATTATAAAGACATCTGAATATTGGAATAAATTTATATATTTCAAATAAAACCTCTGATTTTTTTGCGAGAAGCAATAGAGAATGAACTTTGTGGTCGCTGAAAGTTATGTGGTGCTTAATGTTTAAATGTTTTGATAACAAGGGTAGTCGTATCTTTGCGGGGTACCATTTCATTTGGAAAAATATGCCTGTTGACAGTGGCGGATTTACCAGCAGGCTGAGTACGCTGGAGCCTAGGGCGGCAAATTTGGGGCCGAAATTTTTTTTATGTCTTACAGAAATTAAAAAGATTCATATTTATATACCTAAATGTTATTAGGTCCACACAAACAATTCAACATGTAATATGTTTCACCACTTAGATAATTTTTTCTACAATTTGCGTAGTCCCGTTTGGTTGCGGCGCGGGAACGACTGACATGACCGTTCGCTAAGTGTGTCTGGCCGAATTGACTGCACGAGCGCAGCGCGGCCGCCGCGGGAGCCAAAGCGGGGTCGTGCTGTTGTAGCCATACGCCGCGTGGTGGCATTCAGTTCCAGAGAGATAGATATAGAGCTGCAGCCGGCGATACAAACGGGGAAGTCCCGTCCCGTATTTACTTTTTCTGGTTGTGTGCTGTAATTTTTCAAAGTGTTTCGTGGATTCTATGAATAATTTCATAGCATAATATCACCGGTGCGTAGAAACTTATAGTAGGTAAGTAATCGTAATATATTACAATAAACCATCCGTAACCAATCAGTAAGACGTAATTTAACTTGATAAATAGCTGTCTCGGAAGCTATGCAAAGAAATTTGGAATTTTTTGTTATATCATAATTAAATAAATTTCTTGTAATTATGTTAAGTAATTATTCAATGTCTGAAGTCTGAACAAAGGATGTACGAGAAATAAAACTCCCAATGTAATCTTTTTTATTTCAGTTCTTGGAATCCAAGAAATTGTTAAAATGAGTGATGGGAGAAAGCGACTTAGTGGAGCTAAGTATAAAAAGAAGGCCAAAATGAAAAAAGAATAACAAGAACAGATTATCCGTAAAACGATAAAAATTGAGTTTTTTTAAAAAGTGGAAGTAGTGTTGAAAGACCAGGAACTTGCACAACATGCACTGACACAATACAATCTGGAAAAGATGAAACGGATTTGAACTCGGCGGCCCAACAACAAGTCATCTGTTGAACCATCTACATTTGAAAAAACGGATATTTACGTTTTTGACGTAGAGGCGGTAGAGGAATCATCAATGAGTATAACAATTGAAGATGCGTATCAGAATCAGACGTTAAGTAATGACCAAGTGCAAATAACAGTAAATCCAAACAAAGATCCAGCTTTATGGGAAATCACGATACCTTAAGGGAGATTATCGCAAGGTACGGCTTCGATCAAAACAAGTCTTGTGACTTCTCTAAAAGTGAAAAAATATATGCTGATCAGCGTCGTTTCTTGCCAGTGAGTATCTTCCAAAGAAAAATGAAAAATAATTAAGTGAATGACAGAAATTGGCTGGTTTATTCTGAAAGTAAAAGATCTGTATATTGCGGGCCGTTTGTCATTTGGTCCATTGGAGAATAAGACTCAGTTTGAGAACGAAGGATTTAATGACTGGAAAAATGCAGAACACCGAGTAGCTCAGCATGAAAACTCTGCGCGTCATAAATCTAGTATCCTTAGTTTGAAAGTTAGAAGTGAGATTGATGGCCGACTCGATAATTTACTGCATGTCCAGATTGATGAAGAAATTACTTATTGGAGAAACGTTCTGAAGAGGGTTGTTGCCATAGCGAAGCGACTGTGTTCAAGAGGCCTCGCTTTAAGAAGAAAAAATGAAAAGTTTGGTGATCCGCATAACGGAAATTATTGTATGATTTTGGAACTATTAGCTGAATTCGATCCTTTTTCAGCCAGTCATATTGAGCGATTTGGGAATCAAGGATCTGGAAGTACCAGTTACTTATCAAAGACCGTTTGCGATGAGTTTATTCTCTTGATGGGTCATAAAGTCTTAAAACACATTGGAGACGAGATAAGAAGGGCGAAATATTTTTCCTTAATCATCGATTCAACACCAGATATAGCACATGTGGACCAACTTACCCTCGTCATTAGATACGTTTTGGAAACAGGCGAACCGTGTGAAAGATTTCTCAAGTTTTTGCCCTCAGTGGGACATAAAGCTGAAGAAATGTTTTCTGCCATTATTTCGGAACTCAAAACACTGGGCATAAATATTGAAGACTGTCGTGGACAATCATATGATAATGCCGCGAACATGTCTGGTGTGTACAATGGCTTACAGGCTCAAATTCAAAGCCAAGTACCTTTTGCTTTTTTGGTTTCTTGCTCTGCCCACTCTTTAAATTTAGTGGCAACTGCGGCTGCTGAATCTTGCACAGAAGCTTGTCGCTTCTTCATGTTGCTTCAAGAAATCTACGCATTTTTCGTAAGTTCGACACAGCGCTGGCAAAAATTAATGACTGAAATCGGGAAAGGGAAAACGCTAAAGAGAGTAAATCTGACACGTTGGTCAGCTAGAGAGGACGCATGTAGAAGTTTGAGAGATTGTNCATATAGAAGTTTGAGAGATAGTTGGCACTAAGTCCTTAAAACTTTGGAATCAATCAAGGATGATTGTACCGAAAAGCCTGTAACGCGAAACGAAGCGACGGGAATACTTTTGAATTTAGAAAAACTGGAAACGGCGGTAATGGTTGTTGTGTGGAATGTTTTTTTGGAAAGAATAAACAAAGTTAATGTTTAAATTCAGGCTTCTACCGTAGATTTGATCACTGTTGCCGATCTTTACGAATCTCTTTGCAAGTTTTTCGTAGCTGAACGAGAAAATTTTAAGTATTTCGAACAAAAGGCGATGGAATTAAGCGTGTCGAAGCAGTATACAAAAGACATGGGAAAAAGACAACCGAAAAGGAAAAAAAATTATGATGAAACACCCGATGAAGAAATGAGAATGACTGCGAGTGATACTTTCAGGGTTAACAAATTTCTCGTCCTAATTGATAGACTCGTATCCGAATTAGAAAAACGGCAGAAGGTTCAATGAAAAGTTTTCATTTCTGACCAAAATGAGTGAATTGTCATCATCATCATCATCAACCACCCTTACGGAAAAAGCCCTTTTCTTGGAAGAAATGTATCCTAATGATTTAGAGACTGACTTAGTTCAAGAATGCATACATTTTCAATGCCACCTTTCTTCTGAAAGAATTTTGGTAAAACCAGATTCTGGATCATTGAAAAGTCTATCTTCGTTCCTGCGAAAACAGAATTTGCAAAACGTTTATCCAAACTTGGATATAGCAGTTCGCATGGCTCTATGTACACCAGCGACAAATTGTTCGGGTGAGAGAAGCTTTTCTTGCTTAAAACGGGTGAAAAATTATCTAAGATCTACCTTAAGCCAAGAAAAGCTAAACGCCTTAGCTCTTTCGTGCATAGAGTCAAAAGTAATGAACAAGATTTCATACGACGATATAATTCATGATTTTGCCAATAGAAAATCACGCAAAAAGGTATTGTAAAACTTTCATAACTTAATTAATTGAATTTCATCGACATTACCAGCCGGATTGTTATCAGATAATTGAATATATTGTTTTTAAACTGTAAGTAAGCACAATAAAAATTATTTAATTACGTTTACCGAATGTACATTATTGTGTAAGTAGTATTGAGGCATACCTTACCCCGCCTTATTAGTAGTACATGATTGGCTTTTATTAGCTCAGAAATATACCCAAAAACTAGTCCTTGTGCAATCTTAACTAAATCGTTCGGTTGTTCACAATACTAATTACGGGGAAAAGGTTGTGTAATTAGGACGATAGTGCACAAATCATAAAGTAAAATTTTATTAACAAAAATAATTGTAATTAATATGATTGTGAACTAGGGTATCCAATTGTAGAGGTCGGTAGGGGCGGCAAAATTTGAATAGCCTACTGGCGGCAAATGTGTAAATCCGCCACTGCCTGTTGAATAAAATAAATATTTCATTTGAACAACGCACTATTTTTTAACATACATGATAGAACTTAGACTTCACACACACAAAAAAAGAATACCTTAACCACAATTTTTGGGTTATGGAGGGGTCAAATTCAGTCTGTCCCGATTTTATGAAGTTAGCGATTTTGTAAAGTAATTTTTGGGGACCACTTTTCTTCAAAAATTGGGTCTCTACTGTATTTTGAAATAATGTAGTAGAGCACTGACATCACTATGACTCATTTGCCTCTTCCATCCATCAAAAAATTGAAATGGTAAGTTCTCCCATTCAATGAAAAATTCAAAAGGTCGTGAAAACTATGCTACCTGGAGTTTTTTATGTGAGCATTATTAAAATTATATAATGAACAGGATGTTGTGACAGACAAAACTAAGAAAGGTGTGTGAATTTTATTAAAATTTGCTGATGAATGGGATAATGTGATGCTCCGGACAAGGATAGAACAGTATTGTTAAAGATTTCACTGTTGGTGGAAGCCAATATGATCCAAAATGTTGAAAAGTGTGAGACAGCAAAATCGGCATGGGATATAATCCAAATATTGTTTGAAGACTCTAGTCTTACAAGAATAGTTGTGTTACCGAGACAGCTGATTCTGACTTGTTGGATAATTGCAGTAACACTGAGGAATATGTAGATACAATCACCTCCTCTTTACAGCAGTTATGTGAGATAAACGTAAGTAACAGAAAAGTGAATTGTTACTTTAGGCTGGACTTCTCGAGGAACATAGGTTTAGAGGCATCATTAATGAAAATTACTGCTGGTGCTATCAAGATAAAATTGTTACAAGATGTGCAATCAAAACATGATCGCAAATCTCCAGGTGTGAACACACTGCTGTACAGTGGTAGCTACTGCAATCACAGAAGTAAACAAAACCTAAACCAGAAACACTCCAAGTGTCAGAAATGTAGTCAACCGAGATATTTTGCCTCTAATTGTGATATTAAGGCACCTGAAAATGATGACAAGGAGAAAATTCATCAGAAATAAATCTGGCAGTCTTTCCTGGTGACAGACAAAAACATTGATGTCACATGTGAGTGGTTTCTTGACTACTGTGCATTGGTTCATCTAATAAAAGAAAAATTTATTTGTTCTAACGCACAGTCAGAAACTAACGTAAGCATTGTTATTGCAAATAATGAAACCCTCACAACTGAATTAGAGGGAGATGGGAACACTGGTTTAGTAGGTGGAGATAAGGAGAGTATGACTGCATTTGATGTGTATTATATGCCTGATCTGATGGTGAATATTCTGTCAGTAAATAAAATTGCAAGTAAAGGTAACACCATTATATTGCTGATTTCAAATAAGTGGGGTTAAATCTGACTGACAATGTGACCAGCCTACACACTGTGTAAACAGTAAATGCTCTCATTTGTAAAGTATTGTTTCAGCTGATGAATTGCTGCAAGATGCATGTTGTTAAGTTGACGATTTTGATGATGGCTTTGAAAGAAAATAGTACTCAGAAATAAAAGCTGTAATTTAAAATTTTAATTATACTTACAACATTTACGGTTTAAATTATGTTTTTAAAGCAATGTAAAATTTTTTTGGCTCTTAGTGAATTGACTTTAAAAACATGTTAAACAATTATAACAGAGCATGTCAACACGTACGAACAGTAAACATTTCCAGGCAATGGCTAGCCATATTTCCACTGTTCCAGTTTCCAGCCCAGCGAACGCTGTCGTGAATGTGCTTTTTACTCATCATGTTTATACGAGTACCTTGTTGGTGTTGTCGAAATATTTTATTGGTAGTTAATTATTTTATTTGCTTTCTTTAAGCATAGTTGGCTGTAGGTGCCGTTGTGGTATGTTTTCTTGAGTGAAATGTAATTTAATTGGCACGTGCTTACCACTTCGTAAAACTGCTCGTTCCGCCATTTCCCTTAACCGCCGTCCACAATGAAGCAAAAAGAATATAATTTATGTTTCTAAGTTTAAGTTTGCTGGTCTCAGGAAACATGTGCAGTGTTGATTTTACTGAATGATTCTGCAAATAAATTATTTAATAGTAGTGATGAACAAACATGATTTTAGTGAAGTAAACTTGCAAGGATTTCCATAGAAATACACGTGTTCAAGAGGTTGCGAATTTTACAAACAGTAGGTTTGCGTGTTTCTTAAATGATGTATTTGTAAACAATTAATATAATTACTGAAATTTACGTGGCCTGAAAAAACTGCACTTTCAACACTTGTGTAGTGTGTAAATAATATTTGTTTATTTGCCAGTATCGTGAATTCAACGAGTGTAAGGTTAACTTCGGTCAAAGTGTGTGTGTGTGTATTGCTGCATCTGTACGAATACGAACAACGATGTATGTATCGCGTATTCACGTTTTGTTTTTTCACTAAAGTTAAAACTTTCAAAGAAGTTATAATAATTTAAATGTTATTTCCACACAAGTAAAATTTTCCACTACTCCATCAAAACAATATGCAACTCAAAATGCCACACTCGTAAGAACCTAAAAACAATGCCATCTCACGAAAGACATTAAACTAAAGCTCCCCCTCCCCTCCACCGCCCTGCTTCCAATGGTTTCCTTTTTTTTCCCTCAAAATAAAATAAACAGAACCCCAACAAACTTAACTTTGCAATCACAAAAATAAAACATTGGAATGCCAACCTAGTTATAATATCCTACATTGATTACTGGACAGAGGTTAGCTAACGTCAATCTTTCTGTGCCTGCTATGACAGGAAACACGAGGAAAGAGGAAAATGCAAGTGTGCATTGGACTCAAAACATTTGTTTCCAAATGTCTTTTCCGTCACTGACAAAACAGCTGTGGTGGAATTATACATTGTAGGCGTACTACTTTCCTAGAACTGTCAAAATTTACCCCACTCACATGAAATGGACAATATCTAACACAAAAGGTGGTATAATTTTCAATGCTAATGGGGAATTCATTGCTTCAGACATTTAGTATGATGGCATTTAGCAGCTGTCTACTGCGAAAACAGACTTGCAACAAGCATACAGTAGGGCTGTTGTCTGGGACTTGAGGCATTGCTGGTTAGGTCACAGAAATATGTGAACTTATCACAGAACATTGCAATTGGTACTGAGCATTTGCAAGTAAGTAATGAACTTTGTGAAGTGTGTCTTCGACGAAAACAAACTCATTTATTGGTTCAAAATGAGTGAATATAGAGCAAAATTACCCTTGGAATTTGTACCTCCAAATTTACGCGGACCCACGGAAACTACATCCATTGGGGGTAGTAAATGTTTCCTAGTTCTTATTTGTATATTTTTACAGACAAAAGATAAAGTGTGTGTGATATGACCAAACTAGCAAGAAATTTTGCATTCTGACAGTGGTACAGAGTAGTTCAACAGTTTACAAGTTTCTTGAGTTTGAATATATAAGACATCAACATACAGTTTCCTTTTCACCATCATAGAATAAAGTCGGTGAGTGTATTAACTAAACAATTGTTTAAAAGGTGAGGCATATGCTTCAGGATGCAAAATTAAATCATACTAGGCGAAGGCAGTCCAAACAGCACTGAACATAAGTAAAAAGAGCCCAATGAAAGCAATCAAATGCAAAACTCCATATGAAGTTCGGCATCTAAGAAAACCACTATTAAAAATACTTAAGGATCTTTGAATGTGAAGGAATGTCACAAATCCCAAAGGAGAAAAGAGGAAATAGTATGCTTGATCGGAGAAGCTGTTGTTCATAGGCTAATATTACTGTTTGATAAGGCCTGATGCAAGAAAAAAATTACAGTAAGCTGGAAGGTAGGTTTCCCGGAACACAAATTTCTTTCTGAAACAAAATTTTCCCAACAAATAGTGAATGAGTATCCACTAGTATCTTCATCAACAGATGATGCAGTTCAGACTCACGAAAAAAAAAAAAGTTCTCCCAGGTGATGGATAGGACGACTTCTTAAAGATCCTTTGACACAGATGGTACCCATGAAAATGGAAATGTTTCTCATGACAGTGATGAAGAGAAGCATTTATATGGGTTCCTGAAAGTGATGAAAACCACTCAGACCACACAGATAAAAGTGCAGAAGCAGAGCTATCATGAGTATGAAGAATGATAAATCTATATACAAACCAAAACCAAAAGAAGATCCAAAGTTTATATTATATTTTGTTGGAGAGAACAATGAAACACTCAGTTGTCTGCATGCCTCCAAGTGGAAAGATGCTACAAGTGAAGAAATTTGTCTTTCATTGACAATGTGGTATATGACTGGGCTGAGCTTCCAAATGGTAAAGATGCACTGAAGACAAAGTGGGTGGCTAAAGTCACAGGCGTTACGGTCACTGTTAACAACCAGACTGTCTCCACAGTCTGCAGAGAATTCTGAGGTTTCAGGACAAGAACTTTGCAGAATATCTCCAGTTGTTTCAACAATTTGTGCTTCAATTCTTCCCGAAGCTGATACAGCAATTGTTCCATATCATCCTGAATATCTACTGGATAGTTTTCCAGTTCATCAACGTCATAACAGATCAAGTTCTTAGTTTCCAGAAAAGTTGGCACAAGACATTTCCTTGGCTTTATATTACTGGCGTTTGTTATATTTTGATAAAACATTAGTTACCAAAGCAGACATGGCCTTTTGTGGGAAAGAATTCAGGAATTGAAAAGAGGCTACTGAAAAATTTAGAAATGATGTAGAGTTTCGCTCATGCTTAGACTGTAATGAGCCATGTTCAACGAAAATCACAGATCTAAAAACAATTGTCAAAAATTGAGGCAGAAAAACAGAGGATAGGCTTCAAGTCCCTGAATGTTATCATAAGTAGTCTTAAATATCTTGCTAGGCAAGAACAAGCCATCAGAGGTCATGTGAACGATGAAGGAAATTTCATGGAATAGTTAACGGTTCGAAATGAAGACAAGCCATCTCTAGAAACTGGCTTCAGAGTGTACAAAATTACAGACATCTTGCTATACAAAATGAAATCATCCAGATACTAGAAAATAAAGTAGTTACTGCTATCACAGAAAGAATTTAGTCAAGCAATCCTTTTGTTTATTCAGTGATCTGTGATAGTACAAGAGGTATTTTCTGGAGATGAGAAAGAGTGTGTCTGTATTCCTTGGTGTGATGACAATTTAGATCCCCATGAAAGTTTTATTGGCTGCTATCAAACTGGACTCACCACTGGAGAAGTCGTAGCATCACTCATTTGCAATGCTCTCATTAGACTGCAACTTCCACTTGGAAATCTTTGAGGACAAACTTATGATGGAGCTGCAACATAAGTGAGGCCAATAAAGGTGCTCAGTCTATTACAATTGAGAATCAACCTTTGGCTAGTTACGTTCACTGTGGGGCACATTGTTATAATTTAATAATGAAGAAGAGCTGTAATTGTTTCCGGACTGTGAGAAATGCCATGGAATGGGCAAATCAGTTGCAAATACTCTTTTAAAAAACTAAAGCTAAATCTGTATTTCCCGAAATCCATGAAAAAGTAATCCAGGGATCTGTTGAAAATATTTCCAAGATTAAGCCCCTACGTTCCATGACATGGCTATGTGGTAAATCACAAATAGAGGAAATTGTGAAAAGGTATGGTCTTGTTCTTGGAACATTAAAATAACTTTCAGAAAGTGGCTATGAGGGAGATAGTGGTCTGTTCAGTATATTGAAAAATAGAGAAGCGTATCTTGGTTTGATCATGGATAAACACGTGATTGATCTTCTTGAACTGTTAAATAAGTCTTTCCAGGGGAAGAAGAATACTGCAGCAGGCCTTATTAAGTCTGTTGAAACAATGGTTGATGGTTTGAACAATCTCATATCTGAATAAAAAATTTCATTTTTTTTTTCAGAAGATCAAAGAGCTTGAATTGAAATGTTTGACACTTCTAAGGCATAAGAGATAGCCAAAAAGATTAGATGGAACCGGTGAATTGAATATATGATGCAGTCGTGTGAAAAATAATTCCGACAACAGTACTTTGAAGTACTAGACACAGCTGTGGTAGGACTTCAAACACAAACACTCAAGCCGTCTGGTGTAAAAAAAATTTAACTCACTTAGAAAATGTTCTTATTAAAAGGAGAGAACTGTGATGCATTGGCACCTTATCCTGAAATAGACACTTTTTCATTTAAAGTTGAATTGCAGTTTTTTTTTTTTTTTTACAAAAGAACAAGATTCTTGCCTATATGATTCAAAAACAGTTTTGAGTTCAAAAATGTGGAAAATCTAGTCTGGCTTTTGTCAGTATGTCCACTGTCCAGCTGTGAGGCAGAAAGAAGTTTTAGTGCTCTTCGCAAGCTAAAGACACGCCTGCGATCAGCTATGTCCCAGAAAAGGCTAAGCCATGTCGTAATGTGTTATGTAGACAAACAAGTTTTGGATGTCATTTATGTGAATAGGGTTGCAAAAATATCTATTTGTAATAGTAACTCAAGGAGGAATGTTTTTTGAACACCTTGGGAGTAAATAAACTGTTTAATATTTTCAATTTGAAAGCAATAAATACGGGATATGATCAACTACAACGTAAATATAATTGCATTTGTAAGAAATACTTTCGTAATTTAATGTAGCTATATACTATCTGTTTTGGAACTTTTAATGCATCAGAGGAAATATTGTGGTATCACACCATCATAATTTCAATAATTCAAGGATGTAAAACTTATCATTAAGTCTGATTGATATCTATTTGTTTTTATGAAACAAAAAAATTACGCACATGTGACATGAGTAAGATGGTGTTGTGATCACCCAGAAAACAGTTGAGATGATGATGCATTGGGAAGGGAGGGTGATTATTAACTGAGTTTAGATGGACTTGTAATGTGATTATTGGTATTGTTACGTGCTCGCTGCTATGTTCCGCGCGAGCGAGTCAAAACGAAGTGCAGAGCAGTTATATGAATGATGGTGGCGGCAAGTCAATGGAATGTTTTCAATGGCAGGCAAGCAATAAACCAGGAACTGTGTATATGTTACAAAAAGAGAGCCAACACGATAATCCTTTTTACAACATGCGCTGCTGACCCTGGTTGTTTGAGTTTCTGCATTTATCTGAAGAATTTTCTAATGGTTTGCTGCCCTAGTTTCTCTAAGCGTGACTTGGGGTACTCAAACTTTCCAGGTCAAGGCCAGCAGAGTATTAATAGTGTGACAGGCCTCCAGGCTGGGAGTTGTTGTTGGAGTGAATGAGTGGCCGGAGTTTCAGCAACAGACTAGGAGTGAGCAGTGGGAGAATTGACCACCGGGAGGAAAACCTGTGACTGCGAGTCAGCACGGCGAATAGTGCGATTGGCAGACTGGACTATTCGACTGGATGCGTGAGTGAAGACATTACAGATGATGGCAACAAACAGAAAGAAAGTGTGTTAAGGATGAGTATGAGTTAATTGACTTTATCCAAACATAGACATTAAGAAGGATGCTAATTAGAGTTAAAATAGAGATTAAATATTGTGCTCACTGAAAAATAAAAAGAGTAATAGTGGAGATAGATAGATTAATGCTGTAAATAATAGCTGTGTGAATAAATTAAAAAACAAATTTGGTGCTTTTATTTTTATTAAAACCTCCATCCCTCACAAACTCAATACACCCTCAGGCATCTTGTAACACTGGTGTCAGAAGTGGGATGGAGGTATTAAATTGTGATATTTAAAGAAATTAATTTATTGTAAAAGGTGTATGCCGCAAAATTCAGGCTGTTTTGTACAACCATTGCAGTGAATGTTAACTAGAAAAATGTCTACAGAACTGGAAGCACTGCGAGCATTATTGAGGGGTTAAGTAATCAAATGAGCGCAAATAGCTTGAGGGAAGACGTAAAAATTGAAATTGGTATGTAAGTGATTTAGTAGATAAGAAAATGGATTACGTAGGCAGATGAGAATATAGCATATTCGGAAAACTTGTAAACACCGATCTTGGGGGCGAAGATCAGTGACTGTTGGAGGGAAGGCCCCAAAGTTCTTACAAGTACGGTTGGTGAAACAGGATTGGGATGCAATATTGGTGGAAGGGAGCCTGAATGATGTTCCTTGCCAAATGATTGTAGACACTGGGGCGACCATAACAGTAGTAAGACCAGACATCCTTGGGCCTTCTCCCCAGTAAACGCCCGATGGCAGCATGGAACGATGCAATATGAATACAGTAACAGGAGAGATGACACCAATTATAGGAAAGAGGAAAGTGATCTTGAAGCTTGGTGACCTTAGCATAGAGAATGATATTCACATAGCAGAAATAGAGAATTAATGTCTTGATGTACTACGTATGCTGGGGTTCTGTATCGATACTGGACTTGGTGTGCTACAGGTAGGCAGTACTGAATTGGTGGTGTAAACTTGGCGTCATTTATCCTCCCCAGTAGTCTATTGTCAGTACAGTGTTCTGCCCATTCCTAGTGAAATTGTCATTACAGCAGATGTCAAGGAAAATTTGTCAGGGGTCTAACTGAGCCAGCAGAGAAGGTTAGCATCATGCCAGGTAAAGTCGTTGTAGCAAGGACTTTGGTATCTTCTAATTCTAACAGTTTTCCAGTTAGAATGATTAATTTGACTGATAGTGCCATTCGTCATGGGGAGGGGGCTGTGATAGGTGTTTGCAAGCAGGTCACACAGATACTTCCAAATGTTCCAGAAGATTCTAGAGATGTTGGGAACCTTGCATTCTGTAAGGACTCATTGTAAGGGGGTGTGTTTCCCATAATTACTTTCCCAATTTCTGTAAAGTACGACATTCTTAAATACAAAGGAATTCCACTGTGCCCAGTATGCTTTGACTGCTTTGCACAGGCGAGATATCTCTTCCCATTTTGGCAGACAGCCAGCTCCATTCCACTCTAGTAATAGATGCAAAGTGGGATCATTTAGCTGATCTTTCTTAAAACACTCATCAATCCATTTAGGTGACCCTTCGCAAGATACAGAACCTTTAATTCTAGTTCTCTATCAGTAGAGAAGTACTGCATGTACTCCAGTACGAACAAAAGAAAATCTTAACTGGCGTCAGAAGAAGGCTGTCTCTGAATTACTGCAGAGAAATTGGGATGCCTTCTCCTGTGGACTGTATAACCTTGGAAGGACTAATGTGACCTGCCACCACATTGTTACAGGAGATGCCAGACCCATAAAGCAGTCACAAGACAACTGCCACAAGCTTCGCATGAGGCAGTTGAAGGAATTTTGAAGGAAATTAAGGATCTAGATGTGATAGAACCATCAGTTAGTCCATGGTCATGCCCCATTGTTCTTGTTATAAAGAAAGACGTCTCTCTGAGGTTTTGGGTAGATTATCGCCAGCTTAATAATGTGATAAAGAAAAACTCTTATCCACTTCCAAGGATAGATGGCACATTAAACAGCCAAGTAGGTTCGCAATGGTTTTCTACTTTAGACATGAAGAGTGGGTCTTTGCAGTGCAAGGTGGCCCCAGAGGACAAAGAGAAAACTGCATTTTGTGTCAAAGAGAAAGGAATCTGGCAGTTCAAAGTTAGCCCCTGCCACCTTCGAACGCCTGATGGAAAAAATATAGCCCTTAGATATCTGTCAGGTATACCTAGATTACATTGTTGTGACAAGAAGGACATTTGAAGAGCACCTATTACGCTTAGACTCTGTATTCCAGAAAGTGGATGCATCCAACATGAACCTGGTTCCTAAGAAGTGCCACCTGTTCCAAAAGAAAATGTCTTGGGACATGTAGTGTCGGCCCATGGAATAGGAACAGACCTCGAGAAGACCAAAGCAATAAGAAATTGGCTGACACAAACTAACAAAACTGAAGTGCGGAGTTTTCTGGGATTATGTACCTATTACCATCAAATTTTACCTGGGTTCGTCACGATCGCCAAGCCACTACATGAACTGACTGAGGTAAAAAGGAGATTTCATTGAACCACTGAGTGTGAAAATACTTTTAGTAAACCAAAGAAAATTCTGATATATCCACCAGTTCTGGGTTTCCTGAAAAGTAAGGGTGTATTCAATTGGACACTGATGATAGTGATATAGGCGTTGGAGCTGTGTTATCTCAGGTTCAAGATGGGAAGGAAAGACCATTAGAACAATTCAGTAAGGTATTGCATAAGCCTGAGAGAAATTACTGTGTTATACGCAGGGAGTTTCTGGCCATGGTGAAGGCAATTTCACACTTCCACCCGTACCTTTATGGCAGACAATTTATTTTGAGAATCGACCCTGCTTCATTACGCTTGCTACTTAATTTCAAGAACCACAAAGGGAAAATATCCGGTGGACAAAGTATTTTCAAAAATATGACTTCGAAATACAGCACAGATCTGGATGTCTTCATAGTACACTTTCTAGGAACCTATGTGAACCATTATGACATTGTGAATGCCAAGAAGGAAAGAGTGGTTAATTACTGAAGGACAGTCAACAAGAATTAAAGGTTCTGTATCTTGCGAAGGGTCACCTAAATGGATTGATGAGTGTATTAAGAAAGATCAGCTAAATGATCCCACTTTGCATCTGTTACTGGAGTGGAAAGAAACTGGCTGTCTGCCAAAATGGGAAGAGATATCTCGCCAGTGCAAAGCAGTCAAAGCATACTGGGCACAATGGAATTCCTTTGTATTTAAGAATGTCGTACTTTACAGGAATTGGGAAAGTAATTATGGGAAACACACCCCCTTACAATTGGTCCTTACAAAATGCAAGGTTCCCAACATCTTTAAGGAACTGCACTATACGACAGCCAGTGGTCACTTTTAGAGTTAATAAGACCCTGGACAAAGGTAGACTGAGACTCTACTGGCTTCATTGTTGGAAGGATGTTGAGAAGTGGTGTAGAATGTGCGATACCTGCACAGCAAGGAAAAGACCAAGGACTAGGGGACAAGGTCACATCCAGAAATATAATGTTGGAGTTACAATAGAGAGGATGGCAGTAGATATTCTGGGTCCCTTGCCTGTCACAGAGAGAGGTAATCTGTATCTACTGGTGACCCAAGACTACTAAGTGGCCTGAGGTAATTCCCCTCCCAAACCAAGAAGAATATACTGTGGCCGATACATCGTACAGCATGTCTTCTCGAGGTTTGGGGTGCCACTAGAACTCCATTCAGATCAGAGACAAAATTTTGAAGCTGCTGTGTTTCAGAATTATTCTGCGGATGAAAAAGACTAGGACTACAGTCTTATACGCTCAGTCTAATGGAATGGTCGAGAGGCTTAACTACACTCTTGAGCAGTACCTGTAGATCTTTGTGGCAGACAACCAAAAGGATTGGGATTCGAAGGTGCCATTGTTTCTCCTTGCTTACCACTCGACAGTTCACAAGTCTAAAAGGGTAATACCATCCAGAATGCTGTTTGGAAAAGATCTACGCCTCCCTAGTCAGCTGCTGTTTGGCAAACTTACATAAGAGGAAACAGCTGCCCCAGATTACGCTAGTGAATTACATTACAGACTACTTAGCATTCATGATTTTGCTCAACAGTACCTCTGAAAAAATAGTGACAGGATGAAGATGCAGCCTGACAGGAGAATATTGGGCGCTGTATTCTGAGGACAACTGGTGTGTCTGTACAACCTATAGAGGCTAAAATGGTACTACCTGAAGTTACAGAAGTGTTGGAAAGGCCCCCACAGGATTCTGAAGAAAATCAATGATGTGGTCCTTAGAATTTGTCGTAAAGGCTCTTGGGTGAAGCCGAATGTTGTCCACATCGATTGACTGGCACTCTACGAAGGTCCGGATGTTGCAGAGTCTGTTCAAGATGAACAGACTTCAGGAAAGGGCACCATTACGCTTTGTTGCCTTGCACCGCTTCCCTTGCGCTGTCCCGCTTGAGCGTGTGAAAGAGTGTGTCAAGGAAGTTGCTAGTAACCCGAATAGTACGTGGAGGTATACAAAGGCCCGCCATTACGTGTGCTGCGATAGGCCTGTGCTCGCATCCTTGAGAGGATTGAATTTCTAGGATTATCATTGCAACTCGGTGTCCAGGGAAGCTTCTATATCAGGCCAACGAGACTATTTAAGCTACAATGGGCCTCCAAGTTAAGAGTCAAGAGTTTCAAGGATTATATGCACTGGGTGTTTGAAGACAGCTAAGCAACAAGTCAGAAGAGTGACGAGAGTGATCAGGGAGAGTGAAGTCTGCCGACTGCAAACATTGGTACAGTGGAGACTGAGACTGATGGGTGGGACTATCGAACTGGATGCATAAGTGACAGACATTTGGAATGATGGCAATAAACAGAGTGAATATATGTAAATAATGAGTTAAAATTAAATGACCATAACCAATAGTGAGACAGTGATAAGAACTTTAATTAAAAATTAAGTTTAACATTAAATATTGTGCTCACTGAGAATAACAACAGTAATAGTGGAGATAGGTAGTTTAATGTTCGTAAGTCATTGCTGTGTGAATATTTATAACAAGATAAATTAATTAAAAATCAATTCCTTATGAACTTGAATACGCTCTGGCGTCTTGTGAGAATATGTTGATGATTTTGTTTTCTGAGTAATGAACCACTTTTAAAAAGACTTGTGCAAATTAAGAAGGAGTCTACTATGAAGGATTTGGGTGAGTGGAAACTTACTTAGGCATAAGGATCACAAGAGTCAACAAGAATGGAAAACTCTGTTTTGATCAGAAGCACTTCATTAGGAAAATGTTAATGAAGTTTGGGATGTCTGACTGGAAACCTTTATTGATGCTTATGGAAGATAGGTTAAATCTGACAAATGAATGTACTGCAGTACAGTGTATGGTAGTGAATCAGTGTCATACAGACAAGCAATAGGTATTTTATTGTATGTCTCCCAAATTTCTAGACCAGACATTTCTTTTGCTGTTAACTGCCTCAGTCAATACAACTGCTGTCAAAAAAGAGTTCACTGAATTTATGTAAAGAGAATCTTTAGACATTTAAAGGGAACCAGGATCTAAAACTAGGATTGAACAAGATAAGTAAACTTGAACTGCTCTGTTATAGTGATGCTGACTGGGGCAATAAAACAAATAACAGACAGTCACAGGTATTAGTTTCAAGTTTATGGGTGGCTTGAGATTATGGTTTCGTAAAAAGCACTGTTGAAAATGAATAGATGCATTTTAGATTCACTGCTCAAGAGATCTTGTGGCGAAGAACTTTATTTACTGAGCCGCAGCTCAACACTGATCTCAAGCCGTATGTCCCGACATCTATTGCGACAAGGAGCCATGGGCAAAGGCGGAGTGGTGGGCTGG
>NQII01002913.1:223667-244488 GCA_002778355.1 Clitarchus hookeri | reverse complement strand
TATTCTCAGAAAAATTTTTTTTTTTTTTTTTTTTTTTTTTTTTAATATAGCCTCTCTCCATTTGTCATTTGTTTGCCATGTGGAGTCAAAAAGTGTTGTGCATGTGCTACTTTTATTATAAACAAAAAAAAAAAGCAATAATTTAAGGGGAAGTGTTAAAAGTGTGAATTACTGCAAATTAATTATTTTCAGTTTGGGTTTGTCAACCTGTGGGATAATATGGTGGTTATGGTTCCCTAATTGGCCAGTAGTCCTACCTTTTTTTGTTGCACCTTATACCATGCCAGTTACACTTAGGTTGTTTTTGTGCACAAATACACGTACATTTCTCATGCTGATAAAATATGTTTACATTCACTATACCTGCTTCCAGTTGGACAGTCATCTTAAATTCCTCCATGCTTGGCAAGTATTTATTTACATTTGCTTCTTCGTGAGATGACACCATTTGTGCTCTGAACAGCTTGCACTGTGTATCATCCACCATCATGTACAGTTTCTGCGAAAGTATTTAGTAAGTACACACAACTAAATTAGATATGGTTACATTTTCACTATTGCATATTATACTATCTGATCAAAAGTATCCAGGCACTTCTCTGTATACATAAACTTGCACCTATATGAGTGCCACTGCCACCATAAAAGGAGGCAGAGGGCTTGATGTTAGTTAGCGCTATGCGATACTGGCAAAATAGAAGAAACAAGGGAGCACAGTGACTTTAAATGTTTGCGTAGTTATTGGCAGTCGCGGCTCGTGGGTTTCAGAACAGGTAGGGCTACATAGTGATACTGAATATTTGAGAGGGGAAGGGAGGGTGAGCCAACAAACTACAAAACTTGTAATTTTTAAGTATTCAGTGAACTTCAAATTTCCATTTTGTTTAATTTTCATTAAATATTTATAATTCTTACCAAAATCAAAAATTAAAGATTTCATTTTTCTTTGCTGCTTCAGTATACAGGGATATTAAAAAAAGGATGGTGCATGGATAAATCAGCTTTACTTTTGCACCATCCTTTTTAAATAATCCTTTAATACATTTTTTGTCTAAAAAAAACTTTTGTTGATAAAAACTATTTTAACAAGATAATTTCCTTTCTCATTCTCTATTTTATGATGTAAAAATTAAATATTCCTGCAATTTTAATTTGTGATTTTCAAAACAAAGTAATTTGTAACACTACAAATAAGCAAATTAATTAAATAAGTTAATATTTTTAATATACCTTTCTTAAAAATAAAATAGAGTATTTTTATTCACATCCATACAGACATTTGTGCTTATCATACACATCACAATTAAATTTTATTTTATTTGTCTGCTGTCTAGTTGATGAAAACTGATTAATAGGCAGGAATAGGTCATCCTTTGTTTTTAATTTCATTTTTCTCCTCTAGTGATAATTGGGAAAAAGAGATAGCTTGTAAGCCTGCCACATTTATTCTGTTCATCTTAAATGAAATTCAAATATAGTGAAAGTAGTTTTAAAAACCTCTAAATGTTTCACTTCACACCTGAAGTAATCAGCAGCTTGATGACAGCAACGCAATATAAATGTGCGCAACACTTGCCCGCCCCACGACAGTCTGTAGGGGTGGGCTAGCAGTCCACTGGCACTTGAAGTGCAAGACACACCCCCTTTCCCTATTACCCGCACTCTGTGTCACTGCCATCGGCATGCACATGCGCTGGCAAGGCCAGACGGACTGCCTCCGCTGCAGCCCAGCGCTGTACAAGCTACATAAACATGCGTTGCTCAGTCTATGGGATCACCCTACGACTGTTGGCAGAGTAGAAAGATTGAAGCAATCATAATAAGGTTTCTTTTAAATTGAGAGCAGCTGCGACATTAAAAATTGTTTACTGTAATTCACAAATAATTTGGGGGGAGGGACTGCATGTAGCCCTATAGCATGAACCGCCACTGATTATTGGTTGCTACATCAATAAGCAATCCATCAGGGCTATTTCTGCCCAACCCAAGTTTCCCAAGTCAACCATCTGGGATGTGATTTTGAAGTGGAAATGGGAAGGCATAACCATAACAAAACCACGACTGGGTAGCCATGTGTTGATGTACAGGTACTGTTGAGTATTGAAAAAGGTGGTATGGGAACATCGCATGTCAACGTGTGATACCATCACCCATGGATTCTGCAGGGCCAATAATTGTCCAGCTAGCACAGAAAAACTTACAGCAATGTTGGCAGGAAAGTAGTTTAATGTAGTGTTTAACTGGTGACCACTGAAACTGGTCTCTTTGTGTTTTTTAAACATCACAGCAACAGCTAGCAAAACACTAGGATATTTGTGTTTTTAACAATTTCACATGTTACTAGTGGTTATATGTAACTACAACAATCTTAATTTTCCGCAAATGGTAAAATGATAGAAAATGGACTAAAAGAAGACATTATGCAGAACTTTCAAGAGTAAACAATCAATCATGATGAACCAATAATATTGAAGAAATTTGGCACCCCCATTCCCAGATCAGACTGTGCAGCATTAAAAGTAAATAAAATGCATGCATACAGTTTTTGCAGTTCCTTCTAATAGCAAGCTAATTTAGACTTCTCTTTTACAGTTCAATGGTAGCAAAACCAATTTACAAATATTATATGAATGCAAAAATATTTTAACACCACGATCCAAAAACAGTTTTTTGGATGAATTAAAAAACATACAGCTGCTGTAAACAAATACGTTAAAGATTTTTTCCTGGAAAATGCTGGGGGACTTCAAAGCTGAGTGGTCATCATGTCCACATTCTTCCACAGCGGTCAAGACTCCATCCCGAATGGATTCCAGTTAAACATTTTAACATGTGAGGAAAATAGTCTTCTTTTACTGGTGGTATTTCTTTCTTAAGATACTCCTGTTTCCTCCACCACTGCATTCTATTGGCTGCCCATCCACACCTCATCTTACTTCATTTATCCTCCAGACTGGATACGCATGATGGCTCTGTCCCCAGATTAACTCCACATCAGACACTTTTCATCTCACTCACGTTGGCACTGCTGTAAAGGGACAATGGTGGTTTAGTGGTCAACTACTCAGGTGCCACCACAGAAAACGGGGCAGGGATATCTGCGAGGTCACTCATAATTTTTACATGTGGAAAATATGGTGGATACTACTGTTGGCTAGTATGTTTCCTTGAGGTATGTCCATTTCTTTAACCACTGCATTCCATCACTACTTCACCTTGGGTCTGGTTTATCCCTAGTCGGTACTATAGATGTCTGCTATAAAGGCTGCCCAATCCTCCTACTCACACTGCCTCAAAGGCAAGATACACACACATTCGGATCATTTTTCACATAAAATGCTTATACTTACAACACACTCTCGAGTTAGGTCTTCAACGCTCTTCTTTTGTATAAGTGTAGCATCAGCTAAAGTTATTATTTTCTTCTGCAAATTTAAATTTTCGAGGGTCTTTTGTTCCACAACACAGTTTGCTGCCAATTGGAAATAAAACTGTATTAACAGGCGGATATTTTTTAGGAATACACACAAGGAGTATTTAAATTTTGTTAAAACTAGGCTTACCAAAAAAGCACATCAACCCCAGCACTTACCATGATACTATTGTGATGGTTTTTCCAGTTAAATATATTCCACAACTCAAAGCAATTGTTTGTTATGCCCATTTTAAAATTTTACTATGTGAATCTGATGCTGTGTGCACGTGGCTTAAAATGATATTCTACTAAACAAGGCTAGCAAAATTGAAAAATAAATATAACAATAATTTGGTTTTAATAAAAAAAATTTCTATAAATTCATATTTAAAATAGTTTTATGAGGTATTAACCAAATGAAAATCCACATTCTCTGGAAAATTCAACATTTATGTAAAAAAAAATTAAATCATAAAATGTGGTTTTTTTTATTTATAGTTTAAATATATAGATGCTCACTCTTGTTTATGTAGTTGTATAAATGTTACGTAAAAATTAAAAATGTTTCCACGGACATGTGTGTAAGTATACACTATTGTTAACTATACTCAGTATAAATAAAAATAAAAGCAATTGCTGCACCAAAATATAAATTTTTTTAAATAACACTGATTAAAAATATTTCCTAATAATTACTTATTGTAGTAACCTGAAGTTACCGCAACTGAATTTGGCAAGTACATATTGATGCACACATGGTAAATCTTTTATGATGATAGAGACGTAACATGCAATTTTTATTAAAAAACATCATAAAATCTAGGCTCTAGATATAACACATGAACTGGCCATCTGTGTATTTACATGTTATTTGGCCAACAAGAACACCACCATATTTTGGCTATGATAGAAGTGAAATGTTTTTGACAACTTCTTCATATTCTGTTGATCAATAACTACTCCAGTAAGGAGAGTGCTAAAGCTAGGCTTACATTAGCATCTAGCACTTGCACCACTTTTGTTTGCACATACCATATATAATTAAATGTACAATACGTGTAAATCTTAAAATGCATGCAAGGGGAACTTCAGAGGGCAACTCGCACGCTAGTAACTCTTGCGCCAGTGAAATATGTTGTGATGTATTTTAGTGGAGCTGGTACAAGTTTTGCAACAGCCCCAGTCTCTCTGTTGAAACTTGCACAACAAGGTTAGCTGTTAATGGTCACTTTACATGCTGTCACATTTGTAAGAAAATATGTGCAATTTATACTTGTGGAGGTTCAAACACAATTTGTATATAAACTTTTGCTTACACATCCCTTTTAAGTTGCATGGTTTGTGGTGCAAGTGCTAGATGCTAATGTAAACCTAGTCTTAAAAACAAAACATTCTTTGCCACCGTTCTCTTGTAATATGTGAGTAATATTACATAATCTCTTATGAGAAGGGTGGCCTGAATATAAATGGTCATCAGGCAATGGCATAGAAAGTGAATTTTTCCTGGGTAATTTTCTAGTTTAGGGGCTTTTCTGAAAATAATAAAAAAAACTCCAGAAAGTGGTATATTTCGACTCNGAGTCGAAATATACCACTTTCTGGAGTTTTTTTTATTATTTTCAGAAAAGCCCCTAATCTAGAAAATTACCTTTTCCTGTAAGGGTTAAACTTTAAAAATGCTTTTTTTTACCATATCTCCTCAGCTTCTCCAAAAATGTCCATCAGCAAGCAAAGACAGCCTTAGAGGCCAAACTTTTATTTCAGATTTAAGAATTTTTTTCTTAGGGCATGTAATGTAACTTTATTTATTCCCAAAGATGATAAATGTTAGACTGCAGATACTGTTATTACGTCTACAGTCAATATTAGCAAGTGCCAAATTAGTAATTTATTGCCACAAATTCTATATGGACACTCATATAAGCACTCCATTATGAGTGAATTACACATTATAAATTTGTTTTCAAAATGATGCAGTCAGAATTTAAAAAAAAAAGTGATAGTACATGGGCTAGTTAACCACTAACTCAAAATTGATTATTTTTAACTTAGTATAGAAACTTAATCAAATACAACATTATTCTTGCTAATACAAATTTGAGGGACAATACTGTTAATTTACAAAAATATTACTTTAAGCTTTCCATAGTAGTGTATTCCTATAGCCTGCACTGTCTTGTGATGCCCTCCTCATCCCAAATACATGCCTTAAAACATGTTTAGCATTGAAATATAAGTAAAAATATAAACTGAACTCAACTGCTATTTAAACATATTATACACACGAATGTTACAGTAAACAAGGAGCTCCAGTATAAATATTATTCGGGGGTCCATGGCGATCATCATAATTCTAGTGGGGGTCCTTACAACCTCAGTGGTGTCTGGACCCCCATGACGCCCACGGCTTCTACACTTATGGTCACAGGTTTGTTTCGCAGAAAGTGGTACTTCTCTCTTGGCTCTGTTTAATGTCCCATAAAGACTAGATTTTCTTTTATTTAGCTCTTTAGAAAGATTTACAGATGTAAAATAATGCCCATTGTGACATTTCTTCCCTTCAACATTCGGACCAGTACATGTACACCTAAGAGTTTGGTCAACATACTTGGTTACATCTTTACTGATATATGGAAATCCATTAAGAATGGAACAGCATTTACCATGTACAACCAGCCAGTACTTCACTCTCAACTTGTCTTGTTTGTTGGCTATTATTGTGTATTTAGACAATGGCATTTCAAAGGGAAAAGTTGTTAATGAATAGTAAGATCTATTGGTTTCTTAACAGTCTATGCAATTCTTTACTAACTTATACCAAATCTCAGAGACAAGGCAAAATTTATTTTCCTTATGTTGAGGGTGCGTGGCCTTTTCATCAACAAACCATAAGAATTTTAGAGTCTCTGTAAACCTGTTCCTAGAAATAGTCTTTGTAAATATAAATGGACCCCACTTGCGAGACCAGAGTTGAAGAACATGGATTGTGTTTGCACTGTACACTCCTAGAGTATAAAGTATTGCCATGAATGCATTAGTTCTTCACATAAAAGTGACCAGTTGTTATCTTTCAGCACAACATAAGCCTCCTGCTCTGTACATTTTTTTTATTTGCTGCAATATAAATTAATTTACAAAAGGTACCATGCGTTTCCAAGGAAGCCATTCTCTGGATTACGTTTTGTGTATTTTGTTGGTCCAGGCTTTTCCTGAAGGACATCATAATCCACCTGGCCTACCTGGATTACATATTCCCTGGAAAGATGAGACTCCACAATATACCATCTGCAGTCATCTCATCGCTGACCAATGGCAATACTGCAACTTGGGCATGTTGTTGCATTTGCAGAGTACAGTAAGCGTGTACGGTGTAACCAGGACCAATAGGAAAATGGTAAATGGAAACACAGACACCAACACAACTGCTGTTGCTGTAGTGGAGAATATAGGCAGCTCACTTCAAAGTTGTCTTCAGTGCCAGTAAATCTGTGCCACCCTTAAAGGGTTAAATAAATGTGATTTGAATAGTAACCTGAGACATGATTACTGTTAATTAAATCAATTGCTAATTAAATTGGGGAAGAAAATTCAAAGTTCAATAATGTAAACAAAGAGGAATTAGAGTTTCAAAACATAAAACACAATTAGACTTTTAAGTCTGTAAACAAACAACTGTTAGGTCTTTGTGTCTGTTTTTTAGTTTTACAATTCTAACAGCACAATAAAACTGACAAAGTACGAAAACAAATTGTCTAAGTTTGTAGGTCAGCCAGATTTTGAGGAAAAGTAAAAAATTGATAAAAAACAAAATAGGCAAATAACACGTCTTCTGTGGATGGAGAACGACATACAACAGACTGAAGCAAGGCTACTAGCAACCTGGAATAAACTGTGGACAGATGAGAACATAAACTATGGAAGCATTTTTTTAAAATTGATTGACATTACTGCACCATGTCCTCCATTGTTGAGTTGCAGTACCATTATTTTTTGTTGTTTGGGATAACTGATATCTTCATAGCTGGTATAATAAATTCCTTCCTCAAATAAATGTGTACATGTGTTTTGCATACATGCTGCTCAATTTTACTTCTTTTCCTGCTCCTCTGTAGCAACATCCGATTTAATTTTCACGACTAGATGTATGTGAATATTCCTTTTAAGAGCAAATCTAGTTCTCCTATGGAGGACTATCACCCTGCAATTGTTGCCCCATATGAAATGGCCCTTAAATGCATCAATAGCTGGTGGCGTACAATCCAGTCTGCTTAAACTTTTAAATGTGGCAAACACTGTCCCATAGGCATGTGTTGGATAGTCCAGTGAAAATGTTGAGGAATATTATTGTGTTCATATCATACTTGGATTCAATCATACATATATTCCAGCCAAAAGTCATTTTAATGACTGCAATAACCATGTATAGCTTTTTACATTTGCAACTTCTCCTTTTGATCAGGCTGAACAAAAATAACTTTAGCAGTGTAGTGAAAACTATTCAAGAATTTTACAATACTGAATGAAAATACTGAAGCTAAATTCAGTCTGTGGTATGAGATTCGGCGAAAAAGAAAATGGCAAACTAACATAAAATACATCATTAGTAAGGAATACTTTGGAGAGACATATTTATCTTCTACACTGAATAAAACTATACAAATAGCATTGTCCTAGCCAGCAACTACTCGCATGAGAGTTCAGTTAGTACCATGAAACAATTAAAAACGTGAATTGTGTGTGCTAAGTGTGCAGGCAGAGTTAAAGGAAGAAGCAATTTTACTTATGAAATGATGCTATCAATAACAGAATAACAAAATGTGCTATGTACACTGCTAGCATGATATTTGAAAGCCTGAGTGACAGTTACATGTTGAACCAGCAGGTGTGCGGGAGTGGATGACTGGCCGCCTGCATGCACAGTGTGAGTGAATTCTGCTTGTACTATTGGACCAGAAAATATTTTTTTTCATCAGTTTGTAGACAGAATTCGCTGAGTTGGACTGTGTTACTGAAACCTGATCAGTCTTGTGAGATCTGATTGTCTGCTGACAGTAATAATTTATGTGGACTTCAATGTTCTTGTTTGCAACTGATGTCATTATGGATAAATGAAATGTGTGTGTGGCATAAATATTTTATTTTGTGTGAGTTTTGTATTAATGATGCCACCTATATTATAAAATTCAAGAGAAAAAAATTACATGCTCAGACTCAGGAAGTAATTTATTAACATCTTGTCATTTATGGAGAATAAAGACCAAGCTTTAGAATTGTCAATTCCCAAGGAAAAAGCACAGTTGCAGACAGTTGCAACTGCCAGAGTGTCTCGTAGCACAGTGCAGAAAATAAAAATGGAAGTGAAAAGAATTGACACTAGCGAAGGAACCTCATTTCTTACACCTGACAAGAAGGCAGAAGACTTGTAAATACCAGCCAGATAATTTTGATCAAGCAGTAGGATTGTGTATAAGTTTTATATAACATAAAAGTGCTTTCTGGCAGTTAAAAATTAAGAAAAAAACTGAAAGAGGCCATACATTTTTAGGGCTGCAATACAACTGTGCCAAAACTTTAGAAAAAATAGAGTTTTTGATGGCAGAAAAGGTATAGTGACTAGAAAAAATAGGGTTTTTGATGGCAGAAAAGGTATAGTGACTAGTCAATGTTTTCAGTTACCTGTTTGTTGCCACCCGTACTTGTTCCCCCCCTCCTCTGCCACTCCACGCAGCAGTAAATCTGTAACATGCCCNCCCCCCCTCCTCTGCCACTCCACGCAGCAGTAAATCTGTAACATGCCCCAAGCTTTCAGATATTCTGCACCAAGTACAGAGCATGAGAAGGGATGGTTGCTAATGCACTTGGCTGAAAGGGCTATTCTTCGGTGTATTCATCCCTTTTGGTTTGAATTTGAACAGCAACAGTGACATCACAACTTCGATGCAACTGTAATGGGGACAAAGTAAGCAAAGGAAACTTGGTGGGTGATTCCTGGTGCAAGACAATGCTGCACTTGCCATTATCTTGTAATGAACTGTAGAGTCGTACATAGTTGCAGTGGGTGAGGAAGGCTAGGAAAAAAAGTAGGCGCTAGTAAAAGAGTAAGCTATCTGAATAATGAAGGCCACATGCCTAGTTGATATGAATTCTTGTTTGAGTATGCCTCTTACTTAAAATAAACAACTTTGTAGACAATATATCAACAACTGAAAAGTGGGTTTTCCATACAATGTTGTTTGAGAGCCGATGAGGGTGAAATGAGATGAGAATGGAACAGCGCTGAAATGCAAGGGCAGGGGAAATGGGAGCTCCCTGAGAAAACCAGCCGACCAGCGGCACTGTCCGGCACGATTCCCACTTGCAAAAATCAAGGGAGTGACCCTGCCAGTGATTGAGCTTGGTTCGCCTTGGTGGGAGACGAGCAGGCTAACCGCTCGGCCACCGCAACCCCTATTAGTTTGAGATAGGGAACAATTTAATCTGCTTCAGATGTTGTAACAGAAGTGAAATAATGTCTTTTCTGAAACAAAGATCATGTGGAGTGTCGGTTCTTCACAATACTCTAGCTTCTTCAAATTTAAAATACAAAATACAGGCCTACATGTATGCTACTTTATATCTTTTTGAGTCTAAATTGCACTGCTTCCTGGTTACCAATTGAAAACCACCTTTTTAAATAAATAAAAATTGCTGTGGCTTACTATTTTTGGATTTGAAAATGAAATTGTATGTAGTAAAACAATATTGTATGAACTGTAATAGTAGGTGTGTTTACATGTTTGCTATTATGCTAGTTGAAGTCTATTTCTGCTATAAAAACAGTCATTTTTGCTCTTGCTTGCTGAGGTACAGAAGCAATAGCAGAATGAGTAAGACCAAAAAAAATGCTGTCAAATCAAAATTACAAACATCAAAGTTTTGAGAGTGGTGATAGTGAAAAGGTATATGATTTTACAGATTGACGAGATGTTTGGGTATCCTGTAAGAAGTACACAGGGATATGGACTTAGTAATGAAAATAATGAAATCTCATTTATCTTTGAAAGCAAGTTATACCAAGTAGCCTAAATTTTTGATAAATTTAAACTACACAGTGATAATCATGATTGCCATCGCTCTCTTGTGCTCATCATGACGTCAGACAGAACGCTCTCTGGTCATCTCAATTCATCGGAGCGCAAAAGAGGGGGAGCACAAAGTTTTATACTTACAGGTGCTCTCTGACAACATGCCATATTTGTTTACATTGTTTCCATGTTTGAATAAGGTTAAAGTATAGTATTAAGGGAACTATAGGCCATAAGGACAGGAGGAAAGTTGAAAGACTGGTCAGGATGTACAGGATGGTGAATGGCGAGGGAAGGTGGGGAAGTTTACGCAGCCAGCTAAGTAAGGGGGTGCTAGGGGTGGTTTAGAGGTAGAGGAAACAACAGTGAGAAGCTTCAGAGGGTGTGGAGGAGAATGGAGCAGGGTAGGCAGTCTATGCTTGTGAAANTAGAGGAAACAACAGTGAGAAGCTTCAGAGGGTGTGGAGGAGAATGGAGCAGGGTAGGCAGTCTATGCTTGTGAAATCTGTGAGGGAGTGGAATGTGTTGCGGGAGGAAATGGTATCTGTGAGGGGGGTTGGAAAGTTCAGAAAGGGCGTGGAAGAGGAGTTTAGTCAGGTAGGGGAGAGGTGATAGAGCTCGCCACCGGGCGGTAGCCTAATTGCAGGTGTTGGTTTATTATTATTATTATATTATTACAGTAGCTTTCTGGACCAAAATCACATTGCATTTTACCTGTAAGTAAATCATTTCAACTGTTTCGGTAAACAAAATAATGTGACTTGTATTTATAAAAATATAAATAGGATTACAAAGTCTAATTTTTTGTCACTTTGATACTACAACATGGTTAAAACATAAATAAAAAATAATGGTATTTTATGCGCTAATGATTATTCCAGTAGTGCCATAATGATTTGTGAATATTTTGTACATATATAAATTACTCTCAATAGCTTTGACCGTGATTTTAACTTGACATGAGTTTACGCCTTTTTGGCATCAGCTGTTTGCGTGGCAACGGAGAGAAACGTGAGAGTTGTTGTATCAATTCCACAGAATGAGAGCATGAGAGTGTGCAGAGCAGCACTCTCACCAGGTTGTGCAAAAAGAGTACTCCCTAAAGAGTATTGACACCGTCTTATTTCCATCATGCTAGTCGTTTGCCATCTGTCGCCTGTATCATCCCGCACAGAATAAGTTCTCTTTCTGCTACTTTACTGCTCATTAAAATATATCTTGTTCTCGGGTAGCAGAAATAGCATACTAAGCGAACAAACGTATGGTGTGTTTGCTTGGCTTGCTCACAGAGATAAAGCAGAAATAGCAGAATGAGCAAGACCAAAAAAGACCAAATTAAAATTACAATCATTAAAGTGTTTTGAAAGTGGTGATTGCGAGAAGTATGTATGTAATATGCTTTTTATACATACTGGTGACATGTTTGGGTATCTTGTGAGAAGTGCACAGGGATATGCACTTCATAATGAAGATGAAATAAAATTTATCCTCGAAAGTAAGTTATCCTAAGCAGTCTGCATTTTTGATACAGGTAAACTATACAGGTGCAATAATCCTGATAAAATTAATTTATTTCCGACATGCTGTCTGTCGTTTGTATCGTCCCGCCGATAGCATGCTATTTCTGGTACTTCGCTGCCCATGAAAAAAAATCACTTCTTAGATAGCAGGAATAGCATACCATGTGAACAAACGTCTATAGTATCAGACATCAACTGTAGTTAAAAGAGTTAGTAAGTACCATCGTTAAATTCAATCTTGGCTTGTTTAAGTTTTTTCTTATGTTTCTCAAGATTTTCCGCCAACTTCACATTAACATCACATTTCCCTTGTGCAAGGTCTTTAAAAGATCTAACTTCAGTATCCATTGGGTCGAATGCGTCACATCGCGAAGCATAGGCCGTCTTCCAGTTCTTTTCGAGATTCGTTTTTCGTAATTTGAATTTAGAATTTTGTATTGTTTAGTCGGAACACCACGACCTTCAACTGTCAAACAACTAGTTTCGTGTTATCATTATTCCAAGATTAAAAGTTCGCTAAGTCTTAAAATAAATAGTATTGATTCCCGAAAGTTATTACAGCAAGATTAAAAATTTAAAATAAACATATAAAAAAATGATGTGCAACTGTTATTTAACGAAAATTGTGTAATGAGAAAATACCTACTTCATGTTAGGTATTTCATCAAATTGAATTGTAAAATAATTATTGAGAGTACAATACACATTTATTTATTCCAATAACCTCTTCTATACGTGAATTTAAATATTTCAAACAGGCAAAACTAATATGGCGGCGATTTGGTAATTTGTATTTTGTAATTTGTCAGCTTCGAAAGATGACAAAATGCAAAACGCCAATTACAAACACGTCATAGATTTTGTAGGCCAAATGGGTCACGAGACCATTGAAAAAAAGTGCCAGTTGGAACGCGGCCTTAGTTATTTGAATTCAGATGAAGTTACCGACAAACACGTAAACTTCGAGACGCGATTCTATTTTGAATTTCGGAAGTAACGTGCACGTATTAGACTTGCGCTGCTACTTCAAGCATGTTAAGTTTTTTACAATTTTTTTAAGGAGTTATAATGGCCTATTATTGCGTCCACGGCCAGCATCGATGATTCCAAACGAAACGCACAAAAAAGACGACAAAATATTCGTAAGATAAATATCCAAAAATCAAAGGTCCATTTAACTCACGAAAACGGTCAAAAAGACACAAATACAAAATGACGTCGTTACATCAACGTCCAAAAAACCGAACCATTGCCGACGGCGACTACACGAAAAACTGTTTTTAAAGATGAATTGAAAACAAATATTGAAAGTACCAAAAAAACCGTAATGTTTCAAGGTAGATATCCTCCTCCATAGAGAAAGTTCTATGGGAGGAAGCTTCGATTTTGATTCATTGTTTGATAAATAGTTTATTTTATTTGCACTGTCTTGTACGATTTTTCATGGCCTATATAATTTAGAAAATTAAATTTTATTTACTGCAATCCTTAAACCTTTAAAATCGATACATTTGTAACATTTAAATTATTTATACATGTGTCATGCGGTACACAAAAGATTTTCCTGTTACTGGGCGGAAGTTGCTATCTAACAAAAAAACAGCCTTCCGCCATTTTGTGAATTTTTGAAGAGTTGTTGCTTCGCTGCGTCTCCACGTAATTGTTCCGTGACTGTTAATCACACGTTTTTGTTAGGTAAGTATTTTGTATATTATAGCTCTCTACTAGCAGTTTACGTGTGTTGTAGAAATACCACGCCATTGCAACTATGTTACGTATCCAAGTCTCATCAATGCCGCATTTTCCGGCTTCAAATACATGCTTTTATCAGATCTTTCTTTTGTGCAGCACTTAAGTAACTGGTATGCGTGTAACATAATTGAAATATCTTTATCATAGGAATAGATGGCACTGCTAATGTTTTGGTATGGAGGAAATATTTAGGGTGTATTACTCGTGATCTTAACGATATACAGGACGTGTATTTTATTTTCGTATCAGTAATGGCAATGTTTTGGAATGGAGGAAATATTTAGGGTTTATTGTAAACGTTTGTTACTCGTGAGCTTAACGATATACAGGACCTGTATTTTATTTTCCATTTTCGTATCAGTAATGGCATGTTTATTCATACTGGTTAGAACTTTGTTAGAGTAGTAGTACTTGAAAAGTGTTATCCGTCTTGTCTACACTTGTCTCACTACTGCATCAACAAAATTAATTTCATTTCGAATTTGTATTTATTCGCGTGCAGGTGGCCTCTGATGTAATGGGTTGCCTTTATAGTTTTTGACATTTTAGGCGCGTTTTAAAATGACACGCACGCGGACACTGATCACAGAAGTGGAAGGTAACACACACCGCATGCGGACGCTGATAACGTTCTGTGCATCTCTCAACTCATCCGTGTAGCCAATAGGACTCTAGTATTTGATTTGGTTTGGTTAAATTCGTTATCGTGGCCATTGTGATATACACAGCAACAAGTGTTTCAATTTGGCATGGCGATTATCATTTTTGTTTTAATAAGTGCACATTGTTCGGCGGTTGTATTTACGAATGTTTAAAACACTGTAAAAAAATACAAAATGAGATGTGTATATTATAAAACCTAAGTCAGTAATTTGCAACAGTTGAGAATTTTTTTTTGTAGTGGCAAGACTGAGTGTTTCTTTGTATTGTAGAATGGTTAAAATTAATCTTAGGTCGTGTGTTTGTTCTGCTTGCGTTTCCCCTTTCCACGTTATTACGTATCCCATGTAAGCGATGACTATAACTCTTTGGAATGTATTGCTGATAACAAATGTAGGAGACATTAGTGTCAATTTGTGTGATTCCTGCAAACACTTGTACTACCACACAATAGTTATATTATAACACTTCACATGGCAACAATTGCGAGGAAACATTCACATTTCCACACAATACTTAATTTAACACGTTACATTGAAATACTTGCAACAAAGCATGCATAATAGCACTCATAAATCACAAGCATTCACATGGTACACTGCACTTCTTCATACTACCAGCATACAGTCGAGACATGATAAAGGAAAATAATTAAATTGGAAGACCAAAATCGTTGCACATTAGTTTTCTGTATGTACCATGGCGATACACAACTACAAGTAAACAACACTTGGGAATGTTTTGTGTATGATATACTGTATATATGTTTTCTACTAATATATTTTGTAGTACAATAAGAAGGTAAGCCTTGGAAAAGTAATCAGAATCAAATGATATTCAGACACTGCTTGATTGCTGTGGTTTATAGCTGTATAACCTTAGGGCCTCAGTAAAAACATACNATCAAATGATATTCAGACACTGCTTGATTGCTGTGGTTTATAGCTGTATAACCTTAGGGCCTCAGTAAAAACATACCCTGTGACTAAAGTTTTTGTAAAATAACTTTAGTTTGCAGATGCGTTCTCACATTAAATAAAATGCACTAACCCACTAGAAATATGTCTGACAAATTTTGCGTGTTTTGCTGCATAAACACCCCAATCTTCATAGTTCCCTCAATATCATATTTCACTGTATATACTGCAAATCCTGATGAAATTCCTATTTAGTGTGATTGGTAATAACCGCATGCACTATTTGTGGGTTTTTTTAAACCCCTATTCCAGATAATTACAGTTTTGANATCAAATGATATTCAGACACTGCTTGATTGCTGTGGTTTATAGCTGTATAACCTTAGGGCCTCAGTAAAAACATACTCTGTGACTAAAGTTTTTGTAAAATAACTTAAGTTTGCAGATGCGTTCTCACATTAAATAAAATGCAGTAACCCACTAGAAATGTGTCTGACAAATTTTGCGTGTTTTGCTGCATAAACACCCCAATCTTCATAGTTCCCTCAATATCATATTTCACTGTATATACTGCAAATCCTGATGAAATTCCTATTAAGTGTGATTGGTAATAACCGCATGCACTATTTGTGGGTTTTTTTAAACCCCTATTCCAGATAATTACAGTTTTGACTTGAAGTACCACAATCTTTAAGCAAAATTAAGTGCTGGGTCAAATCTCATAAAGCAGGAGCTACACTCAACTGAGGTTTATGCTATATAAGTGCATAAATCCACCCTAAGAAGTTGTATTTAGGCTAGGTGTAATTTCTCACAAAAAATTGTCCAGTATTATTTTTTACTTCAAATCAACTGCATTATAAAGTTATCGCAATTCATTTATTTTCAAAATTGTTAATAGTAATCAACGTCAGCAATTGGCTACGCCTGGTGGCATGCTCTCTTTAGTGTCCGATTCTGAAATATCACTTCAGACAACGTATTTGTAAACCATATTAGGACTGCGTCAATGTGACGTCACTTACAGAGATTCGGATACATGCACAGGTATGGCCGATTGTAGGCAGGCCTTGAATCCACTTTAAAAGCTAAAGTATCTAGACGCAGACTATCCTGTTCATTGTTGATTGTGTGCAATGTTCAATCCTGAGTCCATGATGCACACTTTCCTGTCACGAGTTAGTTTTGCAATGACANAGTGTCCGATTCTGAAATATCACTTCAGACAACGTATTTGTAAACCATATTAGGACTGCGTCAATGTGACGTCACTTGCAGAGATTCGGATACATACACAGGTATGGCCGATTGTAGGCAGGCCTTGAATCCACTTTAAAAGCTAAAGTATCTAGATGCAGACTATCCTGTTCATTGTTGATTGTTTGCAATGTTCAATCCTGAGTCCATGATGCACACTTTCCTGTCACGAGTTAGTTTTGCAATGACGTATGTTGTAGTTGCCTTATTGTAATTGGTCAGGCTGGCACTCTGCGTGGTAATTATCAAGTTTACTGACTTTTCTGTACAATAAAAATTCATGGACAATGGTATATTTCCACTCTACTAATGATGCAGAACACGAATATAGGAGAGGCATTAATGTAATACTAATTTATTAATATGTGCCTACCTAACAGAACCTTACCCCATAATGGATGAATCACTATTTTACATTATTTAACTAACCTAGGATTGTAGGGTTTTAAACCAACCTAGGGTTTTACACTAACCTAGGATTTTAGGGTTTTAAACCAACCTAGACTTTTTGGGTTTTAAACTGAACTACGAATTTAGGATTTTATGGATTTAAAGAAACCGTAAAACACGCCAAAATAATATAAATTNTATGGATTTAAAGAAACCGTAAAACACGCCAAAATAATATACTCACCTGATATAATTTCTCTCTCAACGGCCAATTCAACCTTACTTCACTCGACGAAACACTTGTTCCACAAATTCGCCACATACGCGAATATAACGCACTGAATCACTAGTTTTCAGCCGAATATAACGCAATTAAACACTCGTTTACAGTCAAATATAACTCACAGAAGCACTCGTTATTGCTGTCTCCATTTTTAAATTCGTCGGATTGGGGCGGTACAAATAGACACTGTAAAGATGCAATGACAACTGATTTTGTATAAATTGACCGTTAAAATGCCCGTAATGACATCCATGGCCGTTAGGTAGCGTGGAATCAGCAATGTGCGGCCATTAATAATGGCAGTACACTTTAATAGACGTAAACAAACCAAGCAAACTGCTCGTACATTTCACAATTTTTTCAACATGTTCTACTTATTTTAACAGTACACCCTCCTGAATTTTACCTAGGTAAGCTGTACAGAATCCATTAATGCTACTTTAGTTTATCTTGGACGTTTCCTTCAGAAAAGTCATTAAACCTAATAATTACAGTTTACTGTAATACTGTGTTTAAAGGGAAACTTCGGACTGGACTAAACTGTGGTCAAAACGGAGTGAACAGGCATAGACCAAAAGTCTTGTTTAAAGTTTTCAATCTGGGTTGACATGTGAAAACGAGAGCGAAGACTGACTGACAAAGCTGTGTATAGGTGGTTCACGATAAAATAAGCACTGGAATTCAAGCTTCGAAAACATATTGCTGCCCCGTAACTGCATACATTTTATCGTATGCAATGACCGCAATACTCACAGTAGAGTTGGTAGCGAATTAGCAGTANGCCCCGTAACTGCATACATTTTATCGTATGCAATGACCGCAATACTCACAGTAGAGTTGGTAGCGAATTAGCAGTAGTTCCAGATCTTCATGCCTTACTAGACACAATATTAAACATTAACAGCACCTGAAATTCATTACCCTTTTTATTNTAGTTCCAGATCTTCATGCCTTACTAGACACAATATTAAACATTAACAGCACCTGAAATTCATTACCCTTTTTATTTTTGGCACAGTGATAACACATTTGTATTTCTAACAAATTCATAACATTACTTGGGTGATGCAATGCTTCAAGTTATTGGGTGCACTGTTTTTTTTAATACCGGTTTTCATTCCAGTGGTTAAATGCTCTGAAATCCGTGAATTTATGTTTCTGTCTGTTCGGTTCCTTGGTTGGTTGTGGTTACATACCTTGAACAATGCGATTTGTGTGGCAGCTTGTATTAACATGAATTATAAAATCTTTATTTACATGATAAATAAAATATTTAGGACCATTTATTTTGTTTTTTATGAAGTGGTACATTGTATAACTGATTTTTTGTGTTTCGACACTTTTCTGGCTGTGGAAAGTATAGTAACATTCCGCATGATATGCAGACCTGGCCAGTGTGTGTACATGTAATTAAAGCTAATTATAATAATATAAAAACTTATTCGAGTGCATTTAATTATATTTGCAATATTGTTAGCAATTCTGGAGTTTTAATGGATCTGAGTATATTTACATGACCTTCTGAGAATGAGTTGATACCTCTGTACCTATTTCACAAGTGTTTAGCAAATAACACTATGAAAGTACTTCATAATACACTTGGAACATTCCTCCTGTACTTTTAATACGTTGACACAGTTCCTTGACATTTGTTGAACCTTTCAATGTGCCTGGGCCAACATAAACCGTGTGCATTCCGAGCTGCCACGGATAACCTCCATTTGTTTAGTGAAAATTGCATTCTGCATTAAATGTGTGAAGTGAAATATGTTATCTGTTAGGTTTTATTTTCAGTATTGTGGTAAAATTTAATTTGAATTGCTGTAGTCATTCGAAATTTTTTTTAGCTAAAGGTGATTTTCTTGTTGGAAAGGTTAGAACAGACATTTGTGTTAGACCCTGTAAAAATGAAATTCACAGTATGGATTTTCATCAAACTTATATTTAGTTATAAATATCACTAGAAGTGTGCTGTAAATATGAACCAAAACATTTGGATTAGTTTGGTTTTGTCACTGATGTTTTATGACACTTTTTTATATTCATAACATCGTAGCAAAACCAGCCATTTGCATACACATGGTGAGTGTATACAATTATTAATTTCAGAGTTATTTGTGCGTTAAATCCCACACGTCAATAGGAATTTTGATAGTCTGCAGATAGTGTCACAATTATAAATTGTGCAGCAGGAGAATAGTAGACTATTTTGTAATATTCTTCTTTAAAAAAATAACACNTAGTGTCACAATTATAAATTGTGCAGCAGGAGAATAGTAGACTATTTTGTAATATTCTTCTTTAAAAAAATAACACTTCATTTAAAAGCATTTAACAAGGTGGCCACAGACCTGGAAAATTGGTGAATTCCTTTAACCGGGAAAATATCAGGGAAATTTAAGATGCATCGTGGAATTTTTTACCCATCTGAACTTTTTCCAGTTTGCATGTTACATGTCTCGTTCTGTAAGCGAACAAAGCTAATTTCTTAGCAGGAAAAAACACAACACTGAGGGTTTGGGTTCTTATTGCTAGANAGTTCTGTAAGCGAACAAAGCTAATTTCTTAGCAGGAAAAAACACAACACTGAGGGTTTGGGTTCTTATTGCTAGAAGTTTTTGACGTTACAAATTTCCTTTTAGGTGAAGTGAAGCTTGTTGTGATTGGTTTGTGGTTCTTGTAATGGCGATTTTCACGTGACCCATAACCAATCGCAAACATAATTGCTTTCCGCAGTTGGGTAACGGCCAAAGATGGCCTTGTTGAAAAAGTAAACTATGTACTCGTTGAATGGAATGTGGAAGTGTCAAATTGTTATTACGTGATAGGCGAATTTGTTTGGGATTTAAGTCAAGTGATAATCACTCAGAAATGTTTAGTTATCAGCGGAGAAGAGTTAATGGGGTATCTAGTTATTTGCAACAAAGAATGCATTGGTGATAGTGTGCAATCCGAAGATGCATTGTTTCGTTGACAATTTTTTTGTGGGTGGATAATTCAACTTGATGTAAGTTTGACCACTTTTTCTCAAATTTAACAGTGTTTTAATCTGGTTTTTACATTGTTTTGTAATGCATGGTCTTTAAAAATAAATCAACATCGTTCTTGCGGAACCTCATCATTCGTTATTATAATTGAAAACGGCATTATAAATTATTAAATATTAAAGCCTAACTACTTTAATTTTGGAATAATTATGCATGAAATGCTGAAACTGACAATTCTCTGTAATTTGTATTTTCAACATTTGTTTATAATGTATTCACGGTAACTTCAAGATTTTCTGAAGCCCTGCTAAAGATCTACTTTCAGGGACCCGATTATGTATCATTCCGCAGTACGTAAACAAAACATTGCCATGTGACACCTGTCAAACGTTTTGAAACAGTGCCATGTGGGAACTCTATAATATTTTGTAAACAAACAGTGTCATGTGGGAACTGTCAAATATTTTGTTAACAGTGTCCATGTGGGAACTACCAAAATTTATTTTTGAATAGAAACAATGCCATGTAATCTTAACTGTCATATACTTTAATAAAATTCTCCAAATGTCTAAAAAA
>NQII01002913.1:170546-223043 GCA_002778355.1 Clitarchus hookeri | reverse complement strand
AAAATGTAAATATATAGTTTAGCAATATTAACTTTACAATTACGGCATTAAATTTATACATATTAATATTTAACCTACGAACTATTTCTTTTCAGCTATAACCAACATGTCCCTTCAAAATCCGTTGTTAATTCTTACGGACTTTTAACAAATTATTATAATTTATAGAAAAAATATACTTAAAACAACCAATTTATATAGTGCTTCAGTGCTAAAAGCAAGACAAAACCTTTTTCTATATACCATTTTTTTATAACCAATTGAACATGTAACTCCTAGGGTGATTTTTCAAAGGTTCTTTTCAAAAGTATCGAAGATACCGTGAATGGATTATAACAACAAATTCATTGTATGGTCCATACGGTATAAGAAGGCCACTTTCTGACAGTCAGTGAGTGACAATTTGATGTATACGAAACAAACAAAGTGCCATTTACAAACTCCTGTATCAGCTGATGCACGAACGTACAAAAGTTAATATTACGTTGGCTGTTCTGAGTACACTGCCGATGCACATCAGAAAAGCAGAAAATACACGGATAAGAAAGAGTTCTTAGAATTATTAATACATTTTATTTTACAAGGTCACAAAACAATGGTTGTTAGTGTTAAAAACTAAACTTAGTGATAATATAGTTATGTAACATTTTATATTTTGCGGATTAGCTGGCAGCGTGTTGACAAAAAAAATACAGCCCCGACTTGACGGACCAGCTGATGGCGGAAGGATGCGTAGTCAGATGTAAACAGTGGCGCTACTTTCGCAGACCTGTCAGAAAGTGGCCTTCTTATACAGTATGGACTATAATAAAAACAGAGGTGTAACAAAGTAATATAACCTGCTATTTTAACAAATTTTTCTCTACAGTCGTGTCCGAATCTGCTAATTTAAGAATTCAGTGTTTAGGTATTAAGTTGGATGGATTCGAATGTTGCAGAACGAATTTGGAAATTGCAGGTTTGTGAAGAAATGTTTTTTGCCTATGCAAACTTATTTTTTCATTGTTTTGTCGCTCTTTGCAATTAACATTCCGCTTGAAATACTATAGTACAGGACCATTTTTCCAGATATTCAAATATAACCTAAATTAATTTTCTTTAAAAAAAGTTATTCATTACATAAAAAATAACATGACACTCTCTTCATTCTATCTTATGTTCACTTTTTAAGATGTCGTGGACATCCATATTTGTTTTCAGCCGAAAGGCATTGTACAATACGAAAATAAACAACAGCATAGTCCAGTAAAATTCACATGTCATGGTACCACTTGTGCAAGTTCATATAAGGAATTGTGGATAGAATTTGGAATAGCCCGAGAACTGTATTTTGTAGTTGAGTTTTGTGTATATCTTTTATATCCTAGCAGTACTCATGTTTTCCTGTTATGCATAAAAAAATTTATTGTTATTACCAACTGTTCAGGATTTTTGACTTACTAAATACTACAGAAACGGGGTTTCTTCAGGTCTTATTCAGTTGTGAAAAAATTTGGTTAGGCTTGATTTTAGGTTACATTTGCTCTGAACATAATAAAACATTTTGCTTTTAAGTGTTCTAAAAAGCTATGGTGGAGTTTTGTAACAGCAATAGGAAAAGTTAAGACTCTTTTAAAAAAATGATCCTGAAATATCAAGTTTTCTTCGCACAAGTGAATTATGTTTCCCTATATCAGGCAAAAAAAATTTTGGATATACTAAAATTATTTTTGTGTTTTAAAAGGATGATGTATGTTCCATAAAAAATTAACTAAAATGTGTTGAATTAAAATGGAATGACACAAATACATTAATTGGGTCCACTGCAGATGTGCTGGCAACATTTCACATAACGTCTATGTGCAATGCAGTTCAATGAAGATTTTGACTAGAACTTGAGAGCTGGAAGCGGCAACAAAATAAACAAGGTGCTCAAACGGACCCTCATATCCAAACACCAAACCTTTGTATGCATCAGTTTTGCATGTATCAAAATAAAAGTACAATGATTTTACTTCTCGGTTCATGTCATTTCTTCCAGTTCTAGGACCAGAAAACAGGCAGTTTTACGAAAACCTTCCCCATTAAGATGGCACAAAATGTGGGGGTGGTACAGGCCTAACATCATCAGAGAGCAAGTAAAAAAATCAATGTTCTGGTAAATTTACGATAATCTCAGTATTTTCCCCCAATATTATGATTGAGTATAGGTAAGATTTCCGAGAGTAAGCAATTAATTACTGCACATTTATTATTTAAGTATTAATATGATTTTGTAGTTTTGTTGTAAATAAATATTGTTTAAATAGCTTATTTATACATTTTTTCCAAAATCCTAACTATATATCTTCTGGCTGATTTTTGGACTAATGCAACAAGTAGATCTCTTTTAATATTCTATTTTAGATTTTTATTCATAACTTACTTAAAACTGCATTTTAACTTACATAACTTTAAACTCTTTTTGTAAAAGTTAAATATGTTGTGAAGAATTCAGCCATTCCATACAGACAGGTGTGACATTTGATTGACGTTTAGCAGTTTCATGTCATATATTTACGTATAGTCAAAGTTTTCATAACTGTGTGACACACTAAAATATAAACAGTTTGCACATTAATAGGTACGAAAGTCAATATTTACAAAAGTGCAAGAATAGTTTCAGGGACGGGTGTGGCGAAGAATGCACTAGCAAAACAAACATAGTTGGTTATCAAGAAAAAACCTTAAACTGGATAAAGTGGGAGAATTATACATTTTTGTACTAAATAATGACAAGCCATTAATATATACAAATAAAAAAATTGACTAAATCTTTATTTGTTACATTTTGGGCCTAAATCCACAGGACGGGTGCGGTACTTTAGCTCAAGACGGGTGTGACAGTGTGAATTTTGCACTGCATTGAATGTATTTACATGAAGTAATGATTGTTTAAGAACGAAAAGTTTGTCTCTGAGACTTCAAGGAACCAGACCACTACAAATTAAAGTTATGCATGTAACTAAAAATGCTACACATTAAAGCATACAGGAATGATATTTGTGTTCATTAAGATTTTTTCATCAACCTATCTCCAGCAAATGGTTGGTTCTGGGAGAATACCCAATGATTTGCTCATTTCATCCATTATGAACATCAGTCGCACTCGCAAACATGTGATTTTCTCATCTTCAGTTCCACGCTGACAAATTGCAGCGTATCTGTATTTAAATTGGTTTTTTTCACCACTTCCGCTCACAAATTCAACAAGTAACTTCCATGCTTCACATTTTATGCAGTTACAGGCACAATTATATTGTGTTGTGATGTAATTTCTTGATCTTCATCTGATCCAGAGTATAACCTTTCTTTGCCAATTTGAAAACAGCCCACTTCTCATTGTCAGCTGTATGACCAACTACAATGGTGGATTTAGCTATAGATCTGAAGAAATGTTTTGGCTGAAACGTTGAATTGTTTGGACTGTTTCCAATCATCCACAAAATCCTTGTGTTGAGAGATAACCTCATTAGTCACAAACAGAACTTTCACATTCTTTGCTGCAGAGTGATAAAAATCTTCAGCTGGATTTATTACTACACGTCTTGCCTTCACTTCTAGCCAATCATTTTTACTAACCCACCTACTCAGTCTGCTGCTCCCTTACCATAGGAAGTTGTGAAAAAATTCCAATCCCTAATTACATCACAATCATCCTTAAAAAACACGAATTTGAAATATTGCATTTGTTCTTAAATTGTGCAGCACAACGATCAGAAAATACTGAAATTTCTTGCAAGGATGTACTCTTTTTTCATATTCTTGATAATTTCCTTCAGGAAATTCTAGACTGCATATTTGCTGTGAAGTAGGTCATCACTGATGGCATAATGCCTGCAACATTTCTTCCCAGCTCTGTCCTTAATCCAAGCGCAGCATGTGAAAATGGTGACTTGCTCATGGTTCCAGTGTGCACTCTGAATTTCGTGCTGTGTAACACCTACAAAATTCTCAGCAAAATGTATTTTAATAAGAGCATCTTACCTTGTGACATAATTTTTCTTTATTCTGAAAATGTTTAGCTTGAACTCTCTTTACAAAAAAATGAGTCTTGAACACTTTGTTGTCCCTGTAGCTCTATAATCATATATTCAACGGAACTTTCCATTTCTATTAGTTTCGGTTGACTGCAGATATCTTTCCACTGCGTCCATGTGATTTGTTTGTTGTAATCACAGTCTGTTGGCAAGAAATTCTGAATTTCATCTACACAATCAGTACAGAAGTCTGTCATACATTTCTCACATTACAACAGAGTTTGTTGAGCAGTTCTGTCGTAATGGCTGGAAAGTTGCTAACTGTTCTTTGCAGTGCTGTCACAATATACGTGACGGTGTGGTATCTGCACACACACACACACACACACATTGCGGCATTTCAGAGAAAGTAAGTACATACAATGGTCTAAGTTAAAATTTTCATAAAATTTTGACATCTTTAGTTCTTGTGGATATTCAGCTTCTTCCACTGTCATGATCATGTATCATTTTTGTTTTAATTCTCTTACTACTGTTTTAGTGTTCTTGATAGATTTTTAGTCTCAATTTCCTGGTACCTGATGTCTCTGGTGTAGAATGACAACCATTTCTTTTGTTTGATCTGAGATTTTATTCCCTTGGCCTTTTTTGGGATTGGCATCTCTTCGACAGTTAAGTTTGAACATTGCATACTTCTAAAGCAAGTTTTTTCACAGTTGTTTGTTTCTTACTAGGGCTGGTAGGTAGCACCTTTTTCACTCTTTTAACAGCCTTGCCGAGTGACTGGACACATTTGTAAGACCCAAGCTGAGACGCATTCTTGTTGTTGTTGCCTATGCCTTTGAGCATCCTTCAGTCTTTTCAACTTCAATTTGTTATCTAAGTTCTTGCCTTTTCTCCTCTCTATCTCCCCCCCCCCCTCTACACCCTTATNTCTAAATCTTTTAATTTTTGTCTCCATTTTTGTTTTGCAACTCTCCACTTCTCTTTTTCTCTGTTCATACCTTTAATAAAAAACAAATTCACAAAATTTAATATTTTGTTTAAAATTTTAAAATGGGAAGCAAAAATATTCCTCTTTCTAATGTTTTCCAACGAGAGTTGGTGTACTTTCATATTTTAAATACTTTTGCACAATAATACTCACATTCCCCCAACCTAATTTCATGTGTGTTCCCAAGATCAATTTGTCTTGTCATTCCTTACTCAAGTGGCTTGAAAACAAATTTCTATGCTATACTAGGATAACTATCAATAAATATGAATGTATTACAAATCAATTGTGCACCAGTCTGTATTAGATAATATTAAACAACCGTCTTTTCCATAATCTTGACCNATCTTTTAATTTTTGTCTCCATTTTTGTTTTGCAACTCTCCACTTCTCTTTTTCTCTGTTCATACCTTTAATAAAATACAAATTCACAAAATCTAAAATTTAATATTTTGTTTAAAATTTTAAAATGGGAAGCAAAAATATTTCTCTTTCTAATGTTTTCCAACAAGAGTTGGTGTACTTTCATATTTTAAATACTTTTGCACAATAATACTCACATTCCCCCAACCTAATTTCATGTGTGTTCCCAAGATCAATTTGTCTTGTCATTCCTTACTCAGTGGCTTGAAAACAAATTTCTATGCTATACTAGGATAACTATTAATAAATATGAATGTATTACAAATAAATTGTGCACCAGTCTGTATTAGATAATATTAAACAACCGTCTTTTCCATAATCTTGACCGAAGAATTTTGATATAGTTAAACTGTTTCTCCTTTTGTGAGAATGAGTATCTTTTAAAACTAACTTCAACTACATAATATTAAACAACCGTCTTTTCCATAATCTTGACCGAAGAATTTTGATATAGTTAAACTGTTTCTCCTTTTGTGAGAATGAGTATCTTTTAAAATTAACTTAAACTACATACACCTTTGGAAGGATGGGTGTGGCATTCTTCTAACAAATATTTAGTTATTACAAAGACTGAATAAGAATATCTAACTGAAAGTTAGATAAGCTTATGAATTGCCGCAGGAAGTATATTTGTAAGGTGCTTTTGATGATGGCTTTGAAAGAAAATAGTACTCAGAATTAAAAGTTTTAATTGAAAACTTTAATTTTACTTACAATATTTATGTTTTAAAGCGGTGTTGATATTTTTTTCCCCGCTTTTAGTAAATTAACTTTATAATTATTTTTAGCAATTACGACAGAGTATATCGACACTTACGAACAGTGAAGAATGAAACATTTCCAGTCTGGCGAACGAAGGCCTTTGTGCATGTGCTTTTTTCTCATCGTGTTTATGTGAGTACCTTGTTGGTTTTGTCGGAATGTTTTATCGGTAGTTAATTTTTTTTAAGTGCCGTTTTAGTGCGTTTTCTTGAGCGAACTGTAATTTTTTCGGCGCGTGTTTACCTCTTCGTTAAACGGCTCATACCGCCATTTTCGTTATCCGCCGTCTGCAATGGAGCTACACAAATATAATTTCCTTTTTAAGTTTAAGTTTGTTGATTTCAGGAAACTTGTGGAAGTGTTGATTTTACCGATTGATTCTGCAAATAAAATATTTAATGTCAGTGACGAATAAACGTGATTTTACTGAAGTAATCGTGCAAGGATTTCCTTATGCACGTGTTCAAGTGGTTGAGAATTACAAACAGTTAGCGTGTTTTGTAAATGATTATTTATAAACCGACAATGCCGTCTCAAGGAAGACGTTAAACCAGAGGGGCCCAACAAACTCGGCAGTTACAAAAATAAAACCGGTTGGAATGCCAACCAAAGCTATAAGTAATAGGCCTACATTGATTACTGGGTGGAAGTTAGCTAACGTCGGTCTTCCAGTGCCTGCTATGACAGGAAACACGAGGAAAATCCAAGTGTGCACTGGATTGATTACAAACGTAGTTTTATTCGCTGGCAGAACAGCTGTGGCGGAAGGATACATTGTGGCCGCGCTATCTACTACATGAAATGAGCAATAACAATGGATCTGTGGTAGCCACAGCCTTCAAATGTTGGTTGTTTGCACTATAGTTAGGTAAACATCCATTGAGCGCTAGTTCTGGTTGTTAGTTAAGTGTAGGAGACCTTTTTCTGAAAATTAGTAGTTACGATTTTGAGAACTTCCTTAAAGATGCAAAATGTGCAGCTTACATTGAGTTACATAACCTCATATTGTGGAAAAACCTTGCGTGATAACATTTAGAATACCATTCCCGTATTCAGCACACCAAAATGCATATAAAAGAGGTAAAATTATCAAAGTTTTTCCATCGCAGGCCTATGTAATTGTTTTAAAAAACTCTACATGACACTTAAGNCGTGACACTTTTAAGGCCTGTCTCAATAGGCCGTACCCGTGGACGTGTCCGAATCTCGACAAGTGACATCGACGCAGTCATAAAGTTGCGTTGTCCGCAGTGAGCTTTAAAAATTTGACACTAGATAGCAGTAAATTCGGCATGTTATTTGTTACGTAGCGATTTTTAAATATTGTTGAATTATTGAATATTTAATGTTTANTAGCAGTAAATTCGGCATGTTATTTGTTACGTAGCGATTTTTAAATATTGTTGAATTATTGAATATTTAATGTTTACGAGGTATGTGATTTTACACGTCCATTGATAAAATTTATAACGTAATCCGCGAATGCGCGTGGTATGTCATATAATCGAAAATATAACAAAACACACTCATCCGAAATTTCTTCAAATTCATTCTAGGTTTAAAATGTATGCAGACTCCAATAATTGCATGAAGCACCACATTTTCCAGGTATGCATGAAATTTCAAGATTTTTTAGGACAAGAAACTACATGGAAATACAGCATAAAGCAATAACAAATANCCAGGTATGCATGAAATTTCAAGATTTTTTAGGACAAGAAACTACATGGAAATACAGCATAAAGCAATAACAAATAACGTCACTTCACTGAGAACGCGTATAAAAATGTTTTATTATTTATTACATTTCAGAGATTACGAACAAACATGTAAAATCACGTTGGTCGTAAAGCGCTGTTTTGTTGAGACGAGCGCGTGCCGAAAAAAAAGGACTAGCTGACTTGAACGTTGCGGCAGCCAGGTGATGATATGGAACAGTTAANATTTAGTTATTACAAAGACTGAATAAGAATATCTAACTGAAAGTTAGATAAGCTTATGAATTGCCGCAGGAAGTATGTTTGTAAGGTGCTTTTGATGATGGCTTTGAAAGAAAATAGTACTCAGAATTAAAAGTTTTAATTGAAAACTATAATTTTACTTACAATATTTACGTTTTAAATTATGTTTTAAAGCGGTATTGATATTTTTTTTCCCGCTTTTAGTAAATTAACTTTATAATTATTTTTAGCAATTACGACAGAGTATGTCGACACTTACGAACAGTGAAGAATGATACATTTCCAGTCTGGCGAACGAAGGCCTTTGTGCATGTGCTTTTTTCTCATCGTGTTTATGTGAGTACCTTGTTGGTTTTGTCGGAATGTTTTATCGGTAGTTAATTTTTTTTTTAAGTGCCGTTTTAGTGCGTTTTCTTGAGCGAACTGTAATTTTTTCGGCGCGTGTTTACCTCTTCGTTAAACGGCTCATACCGCCATTTTCGTTATCCGCCGTCTGCAATGGAGCTACACAAATATAATTTCCTTTTTAAGTTTAAGTTTGTTGATTTCAGGAAACTTGTGGAAGTGTTGATTTTACCGATTGATTCTGCAAATAAAATATTTAATGTCAGTGACGAATAAACGTGATTTTACTGAAGTAATCGTGCAAGGATTTCCTTATGCACGTGTTCAAGTGGTTGAGAATTACAAACAGTTAGCGTGTTTTGTAAATGATTATTTATAAACCGACAATGCCGTCTCAAGGAAGACGTTAAACCAGAGGGGCCCAACAAACTCGGCAGTTACAAAAATAAAACCGGTTGGAATGCCAACCAAAGCTATAAGTAATAGGCCTACATTGATTACTGGGTGGAAGTTAGCTAACGTCGGTCTTCCAGTGCCTGCTATGACAGGAAACACGAGGAAAATCCAAGTGTGCACTGGATTTATTACAAACGTAGTTTTATTCGCTGGCAGAACAGCTGTGGCGGAAGGATACATTGTGGCCGCGCTACTTTTCTAGAACTGTCACAATTACCACACTTATCTACTACATGAAATGAGCAATAACAATGGATCTGTGGTAGCCACAGCCTTCAAATGTTGGTTGTTTGCACTATAGTTAGGTAAACATCCATTGAGCGCTAGTTCTGGTTGTTAGTTAAGTGTAGGAGACCTTTTTCTGAAAATTAGTAGTTACGATTTTGAGAACTTCCTTAAAGATGCAAAATGTGCAGCTTACATTGAGTTACATAACCTCATATTGTGGAAAAACCTTGCGTGATAACATTTAGAATACCATTCCCGTATTCAGCACACCAAAATGCATATAAAAGAGGTAAAATTATCAAAGTTTTTCCATCGCAGGCCTATGTAATTGTTTTAAAAAACTCTACATGACACTTAAGGCCTGTCTCAATAGGCCGTACCCGTGGACGTGTCCGAATCTCGACAAGTGACATCGACGCAGTCATAAAGTTGCGTTGTCCGCAGTGAGCTTTAAAAATTTGACACTAGACAGCAGTAAATTCGGCATGTTATTTGTTACGTAGCGATTTTTAAATATTGTTGAATTATTGAATATTTAATGTTTACGAGGTATGTGATTTTACACGTCCATTGATAAAATTTATAACGTAATCCGCGAATGCGCGTGGTATGTCATATAATCGAAAATATAACAAAACACACTCATCCGAAATTTCTTCAAATTCATTCTAGGTTTAAAATGTATGCAGACTCCAATAATTGCATGAAGCACCACATTTTCCAGGTATGCATGAAATTTCAAGATTTTTTAGGACAAGAAACTACATGGAAATACAGCATAAAGCAATAACAAATAACGTCACTTCACTGAGAACGCGTATAAAAATGTTTTATTATTTATCACATTTCAGAGATTACGAACAAACATGTAAAATCACGTTGGTCGTAAAGCGCTGTTTTGTTAAAACGAGCGCGTGCCGAAAAAAAAGGACTAGCTGACTTGAACGTTGCGGCAGCCAGGTGATGATATGGAACAGTTAAACATAAGTGTGTTACAATTTCGCACAATTTAATTCTTATTTGCATATATTNAACATAAGTGTGTTACAATTTCGCACAATTTAATTCTTATTTGCATATATTAAAACAAAACTGAATTGCAGATGGCAAAAAAAATGTTCTACTAGTAAGACGTTATAACACAGAACTACTTCCCGTAGTTCGCTGCCAACTTAACTGCGAGTATTGCTGTAATCGTTCACGTTTAAATATGTGCAGTTACGGGATTTTTTTTTAATAAGTTGATTTCAAGAGTGCTCATTAGGTCGTGAACCACCTACGACACATGAAGTGCAGCGAACTGTTTTCACACGATTGACACCTGATTAAAAATCTTACTTATAAAAAGTTTTAAAAGTTCGCAGAAGTGTGTTGTCCCTCGCATGAGATTTATGCATGGTGGTACAGTCACATTTTAGCTGAATAGCAAAACAATTTTTAACGAAAGGTTTCCGAACAAATTTGTAGGTCGTACAGGACCTTTGGGGGGGGGGGCACTTAAAATAATTGCAAACGTTTGCAATTTATTTTTCCTTTTGGACGTTTTGTTTGTGTACAGTTTCTTTGGATTGATCTATTATCGATAAATCGTGGAGAACTCTTGAATTTTTACAGGGGGAAAGGGGGGGCGAAAACATCGCATTTAGCAAAAAAATTTGTTTTAATCTGTCCCTAGCCGTTGAGAATGGATGTCATCGGTTTGGTAGTCGATGGTTCTAGTCCCAGTTCTGGACGATTGTGACGTGACAAATGGCTTTTCGTTATGGTAAGGCTACAAATCGAATGTTTAACTTAATCTTTATCACCCCAGCCGTGGCGATCAAGCAGGAGTTGACCCAGAGTTTCCGAGAAAAGTACGGCAGCCGTCGCACGCAAGCGCGTCGTCGTGTNTTCCTTTGGATTGATCTATTATCGATAAATCGTGGAGAACTCTTGAATTTTTACAGGGGGAAGGAGGGGGGGAGGCGAAAACATCGCATTTAGCAAAAAAAAAAATGTTTTAATCTGTCCCTAGCCGTTGAGAATGGATGTCATCGGTTTGGTAGTCGATGGTTCTAGTCCCAGTTCTAGACGATTGTGACGTGACAAATGGCTTTTCGTTATGGTAAGGCTACAAATCGAATTTTTAACTTAATCTTTATCACCCCAGCCGGNGCTTTTCGTTATGGTAAGGCTACAAATCGAATTTTTAACTTAATCTTTATCACCCCAGCCGGGGCGATCAAGCAGGAGTTGACCCAGAGTTTCCGAGAAAAGTACGGCAGCCGTCGCACGCAAGCGCGTCGTCGTGTCCGGGCTGGCTGAGGCCACGTGTCCCCCTGCAAAGGGAGTGTCGGCAACGGTCGCGTCAACAAAGCGTTGCCATTGACTACCCTGCGCACCGTTGCCACCACAAACCGGAAACGAGAGACAGTCCGGCGTTTAGTCCGCCTGATCGCTTTGTTCGCTTGCGTAACGTACTTAGGAAGGGAGGGGGATGGGGTGTAAAATAGATCGCCGCGAGGTCTGTGCGGCACGAGTTTGATGTCATTGGCAGGATTTTCTGCTGCCTTCGTTGCAGTGGTGTAAGACATGACTAAAGGCTGTTCACGTTAAATTAATGAGCACTTTTAAAATCAACCTTTGAAAAATGTCACTGCCTCTATCTGCATATTTTTAACTGGGGCACTTACTGGCATGCTCCTAGTAAAGTTGGTAGAGACGGAGGGAAAGTCTTTCCGTGTCTTAAAGTTGAATTGAAAGTGTGAGATAAACATATATGAATACTAAAATTATATCTCGTGCTTTCAGTTTTTTTAATTCATATAATTGTATCAGCGAATATGTAGAACATTTACTTTTCTTATAATTTCACAGTTTCATATGACAGACGCACGGATAAAAGGATCAGGCAAATGGTAGATCTTAAGTAGGGCTTTCAAAAGTGCTAAGTTTACCGTGAACTACTTGTAGCAATAAATTAAACACTGGCTTTAATGATATTGAGAAATGTCCAATGTCCGATACGGCATTGGCTCCAAGGCAACAGACAAGTATCAGTGCGTGAATAAGACGATGTATGCACATGTACTGCCTCTATGGATGATGTTCTCTGTTCCTGAACGTTGCTGGTTTAGTAGCGTGTAGATCCACACACTGACGAAATTGATTCAGTCTAAAACAAACTGCTAAAAAAGCTACTTTTCATATAACTTGTGCCACATACATATATTTATTCAGTGTTAATGTAAGCTCCTGTAATAACATCCCTACTCTCAAAAGGCATAGAAGCGAGCGATTTGAATATATGCACAACCACTATACAGGTTTGTAAATCGCGGGTAGTTGCTAAAATANATCCCTACTCTCAAAAGGCATAGAAGCGAGCGATTTGAATATATGCACAACCACTATACAGGTTTGTAAATCGCGGGTAGTTGATAAATTTTTTTTTAAATATGAATTTACTGGAAATCCATCATTTGAAAATCTGTATATTACTTTTTGAGCCAAAATCTGGGGTAACGAATTGGGTATGTTTGTCTAAATAATCCAGAAATATTTAATGTGTTGCCACTGCTTTGGACATTTTGTTTTTGGTCGTATCAAGTAATTTCATTTACGGACCCGATAAAATTATTACACATTAAATGGTGGGGAGTTTTCATAATACTGAACGAAATCTCAAAAGAATTGCCTGTAAAAGTTGGAAGTGGTATTTACAATGTTTTCGTGTTGGACACTAATTGAAACAATTTATTTCGCAAGCACTTTGCCTTAGTTTCAGTGTACGTGGGAGGCCAGAATTTTTGCAACTGCCGCATGTTTGGCATACTCTTTACTGTTGACGCGGGCAAACTCTCAGTAACTTGTCATTTTGCTGGAAGAAATGGTCACGGTGGTGCCAATATTTAAATAACTGAGCTTGTCACAGAGAATGTTAATGTATAGGTTGTTCATGGTAAACTGAGCAGTTTTGAAAAACCCCCGCTTAAGATCTACTTTGTATATTATTCCACCTTATATTCTTACACGTATATGCATAGGAAAACAGAGCAAAAGAAACCATTTTCGTATTTACAAGTGTTTTCTTACTACATTAAATTTAATTGTAAGACGTGGAACTACTTTCGCTCTGTCGTTGCCAACTTTACTGGGCCCATGGCAGTCAGTGTTTCCGTTAAAATAAACGCTGTTAGGGGCAGTGACATTTTTCAAAGGTTGATTTCAAAAGTGCTCACTTTACCGTGAACAACCTTTAACACACTTTCAGGGATGATGGAGAAAGGCAAAAGCCAACTAGAGATAAGAAGCCTGGTCCGAACTCTTGTTCACAATATCTCCGAAACTGTCCTTTGACGTCAATAGTTGGTAAGAATATAATGAAGTGGAACATAACAAGCAGTCTGTAGGCTAGAATCTTAGTTAAATCAATGTGGCGGGCGTAGAGATAAATGTGGTCATATAATTGAACAATACAGAAATAAATACTACACCGAAGAGCAAAAAAAAACTGGTATAGGCGTGCGTATGCAAATAACAGAGGTATGGAATCAGAGTAACGCGATGCGGTCGGCAGCGTCTATATAAGACAACAAGCGTCTGGCAAAGTTGCTAGATCGGTTATGGCTGCTACAATGGCAGGTTATCAAGATTTAAGTTTGAACGCGGTGTTATAGTCGGCGCACGAGAGATAGGACATAGCATCTCCAAGGTAGCGATACAATTTGGATTTTCGCGTACGACCATTTCACGAGTGTGCCGTGAATATCGGGAATCCCGTAAAACATCAAATCTTCGACATCGCTGCGGCCGGAAAAAGATCGTGAACGAACGGGACAAACGACGACTGACGAGAATCATTAAACGTGACAGACGTGCAACCCTTTCTCAAATTGGCGCAGATTTCAATGCTGGGGCATCAACAAGTGCCAGCGTGCGAACTATTCAACGAACCATCATTGATATGGGCTTTCGGAGCCGAAGGCCCAATCGTGTACCGTTGTTGACTGCATGACACAAAGCTTTACGCCTCGTCTGGGCCCGCCAACACCGCCATTGGACTGTTGATGACTGTAAACACGATGCCTGGTCTGACGAGTCTCGTTTCCAATTGTATCGGTCGGATGGACGTGTACGGGTATGGAGATATCCTCATGAATCCATAGACCTTGTCAACATGGGACTGTTCAAGCTGGTTGAGGCTCTGTCATGGTATAGGGCGGGTGCAGTTGGCGTGAAATGGGACCTCTGATACGTCTAGATACGACTCTGACAGGTGACAGATACGTAAGCATCCTGTCCGATCACCTGCACCCATTCATGACCATTCTTCATTCCGACGGACGTGGACAATTCCAGCAGGACAATGAGACATCCCACACGTCGAGAGTTGCTACCGAGTGGCTCCTGGAACACTCTTCTGACTTAAGACACTTCCATTGCCCACCTAAATCACCAGACATGAACATTGAGTATATCTGGGATGCCTTGCAACGTGCTGTTCAGAATAGATCTCCACCGCCTCGCACTCCTATGGATTTGTGGACTGCCCTGCAGGTTTCATGGTGTGAATTGCCTCCTGCATACCTTCAGACATTAGTCGAGTCCATGCCACGTCGTCTTGCGGCACTTCTGCGTACTCGGGTCGTGGAGGGGTGGGGGGTGTTATACACAATATTAGGCGGGTGTACCGGTTTTTTGGCTCTTCGGTGTATTTAGTACGAAGTCAGTGCAGCACATGTGTGTTGTACAGAGCTCTAATTGTATTACATATACATTTCCATTGCGAATAACCATGAAAAGCTTGGTTGTATTCATTACAATCATAATCACGTCCGTTCGTCGTAAACATTGTAAACAAAACATACCATTTTTAATGAAGGTTGTTATTACGAGCGAAAAAAATTCCAAATAGTGCAATAAATATTTACTCGATGCGCTATTTTACACGAGCAAAGATAAACGTATATATTCGTTCTAAGTGTTAATGTGTGTTTCGATGAACACGTTTTTATGTTTTGAGATTGAAACTCTGTACCACCGCCGCCGCCTTGTTTCCGATCGCCATCTTGTATATCACCATCCCTATAATGTTTCCATCTATTAATTTCTAGAATTTTCCAAGTATCGCAGTCATGCTACGTTGTTCCTTCTCGTCTGTACTCTACCCTGCTAACTTGACATCGTGCTCTGTCGTTCCTTCTCACCTTAGTCACCTCAGTCCACCCCACCATTTTGAATTTCGTCAACTGCAGGGGCCACGGTGGTGCAGTGGTTAAATTGCGTGGCTCCTACCTAGGTGAACATGCTTAGATTCCTGGCGGTATCGTTCCCATATTTTTGCATGTGGGTATCGTGCCGGACGATGCCGCTGGTCGGCGGGTTTTTTCGGGGATCTCCTGTTTCCCCTGCCCCTTCACTGCTCCATACTCACCTCGTTTCACCCTCATCGGCTTTCAAGACTTGTATGTTAAGAGCCACCCAAATGACATGTGAACCGAATCTAACCTAACTTAACCATCCTGCAAGAACTCTTTACTCACTACTCGCCTCGTGTAGGAACTCGGCTAGATACATAGTGTGTGTCGGTATCTCGATTGCGTGCAAAGGAATTTTGCATCTGATACCAATTAAAAAAAATAATGAGAGGTATATGAAACTACTTATTTATTTTTATAAACAAAACATATGGATATTTTCCGGTTTGGGAGATGGTCGCATGTAGATCGGCAACTTCCTTCCGCAGACATCTAAGTTCGGCCAGAACACAGATTATGTTGAAGTTACACTCCCTGTGCATTTGGCGGGAGTCTGCAGCAGCCTCTTCACTGAAGGCGCAGACCTCATCCATAACATTATGAGTTTTCTCTTCCTCCATGTTGTGATCGAATACCCCTGACAGTGCAAGTGAAGGAAGGCCCCGAGTTGATGTTTCGTTCCAAGGTATCGGTCTGGGACCAAGTGGTGAAAATTTTATATGTAATATATAATGTTGGTGGCCTAAAGCTAGTTTAGTTTGCCTGGTTGCTAAGATAAATGAAATATTAAATGGCAGCCTACATTACACAAATGCTACATAAACAAATGNATGTAATATATAATGTTGGTGGCCTAAAGCTAGTTTAGTTTGCCTGGTTGCTAAGATAAATGAAATATTAAATGGCACAAATGCTACATAAACAAATATAGCAGCGCCGACAGCTTGCCTACTAGATGATGGTTCGATGGGATCTATACCTAAATGCCAAGAGAAAATGGTAACGAGCATCAGTTGAAAACTAGAGATAGTTCGCTCAAGTTGTCGGAAGACTGGGGAAACAACTCGCCGAGTGACGAGGAAGCTATGTATAACATGAACATCGACGATGTCTTCGCTGTACTGTTGCCAAAGGAGAGCGAACTAGTTGGAACCAATGATTTGTCAGATGCACCGTCGTTGCTCATGGAACCTTTGTCACAATTTACTACGGTATTTTGCCACCTGCATGTTGCGTTTGATAAGGACTACGAGGCCTTTTTTTTTTTCCAGGTAGTAAATGAACTGGCGCGATATGTCTTAGCTTTGGAGTAATGAAGCAGCAGACTTTAATAACATTGTACTGCTGGTTTCTTGAAAATGCTTTTCTTCTATTTTTTCTAACGAAAACACCAAAAATGGATAGCGATGATAAACTAATAAAAACCGTAATGAAGNTGGTTTCTTGAAAATGCTTTTCTTCTATTTTTTCTAACGAAAACACCAAAAATGGATAGCGATGATAAACTAATAAACCATAATTAAATAATTGTAACTGCTCGTTCTGAAAAATAGTTTTAAAGATTCTGTGACGAATAGTGGTTCCAATTGCTTTTCGTATCTGATTTACAGATTTTATTGCCGTTTTCGGCTTTTTTTTTATCCCCCACTCTGTAAGGCCAAACTTCTTTGCGTTGAATTCATTCCAGAATATGAAGTGAAAGAACTGCAACCTTTAAAACTGCTCTTGACTGATCATTCTCGATTTGAGGTTCCTTTACCTACTTGTCATGCTGTAAATATATTTTCCTGCCTCAGCACTGCAAAGTTGATGCGAGATTGTGAATTTTAACTCCCATTTTTCAGCATAAATGCGGCAGTGTTTGGTATTTATTTTTAGATTCTCTTGGTTGAGTTACGATATGATTTTGCATGTGTTAAGACTAGTAGTCTAAAACTGATAAACACTGTGACTATGGGTTACATTTAGGAAACAAGTTTCGGAACGTAAAGTAAATGATTCGCGTGTTACGCCAAAGCTGTATATTTGTAGGGTTTGAGAAAATTTATAAAAATAAATCTACCCGCACACGTAAAGGTACATTATGGGGGAGTGGAAACTTACACTTCGCGCCTCTCTCTCGGGACTGTGTGCCCTCGTCTGTCAGCGCGAAGTACGCCTCCGGCGCGCCTCATCGACCGACGAAGCGGAGCCAATGTTGTCAATTATTAACGCTGATCGGGCAGAGAGGAAGCGCCCTTAACTCCCGCGGTGGTCATCGCTGTGGCTTCCAGGATGAACGGGCGAGCATCTCCAATGTCTCAAGCTCNGCGCCCTTAACTCCCGCGGTGGTCATCGCTGTGGCTTCCAGGATGAACGGGCGAGCATCTCCAATGTCTCAAGCTCTTGTGCAAGGCGAAATATATTGTAAGGTGCGGGACGACCTGATGTCCATGCTACTTTCCGAATGTGAACTGTACATACATCCAGAAAGTGTCGAAAGTAGCAATGTCATTATAGCAGCATGAGAATCAACTTCTAAGTTCAGTTGTAGTTTTCATTTACTTACTGATAAATTCAGCAATATGGCACATTTCAAGGATGCGGGGATGGTACCTTCAAACCCTCAAGTCTGGTTTAAATGCAGAGGGGAGGTTTCGAGCTCGATTCCCGGTCCGTCCATCCTATTTTCGGTTTTCCATTGTTTTCCGAAATCACTCCATGCGAATGCAGATTGTTTCTTACGACAGGTCATGGCCCAGATCTTCCATGTTCCTTCTCATAGTAACGTGTTCCGTCTCTAATGACCTCGCTGTCGACGAGACGTCCTCCAAACTCATTCCCGCCTAATTAGCCGTAGTGGTCATCTGTAAGCCAAACGATGTCGATCGTTGTGCAGGCTAGCCTCAAGGCGGGACCTAAAATAACCGTGAAGTGGCCTTTTGCGGTCTTAGCTCTCTAGCTTTCTTCAGGCAGACCCAGGAACATGCTCGTCCCGCAGGTAAATAGCACACAGTCGGCTTGAGCATGTCCCTGGAACGTGGGCATTCTTTCACTTGANACATGCTCGTCCCGCAGGTAAATAGCACACAGTCGGCTTGAGCATGTCCCTGGAACGTGGGCATTCTTTCACTTGATTTCTAGGATAGCGGTGTGCCGTGCCCAAGAGTATCTTCATTCCCGTTCGTTCGCTATGCACGCGAATTTTCGTTAGTTTGGCGCGCTGCCAGTCGGTTGCCTTGTGACGCGAGCGGCCCGTGAAGAGGTTCGGGTCCGACGAGGGGAAGGGTTCCGCGCTCCCGTTATTCAGTGTTTGCTATACCTGCTGCATAAAAATAACCCTTTGGAAAATGGCTCTGGAGCCAGGGCTGCACAAACACACTGCGCAACGTAGGTAGAGATCTGACACGGTGCTCGTTAAGTCTAGTCTTTTGTTTCGAAATTTTACGAAAATGGATAATATACAACGAAACCAAGTCACCACATAATCACCGAAACAATTGCAAAGTTTACGGTAGTTTATAGGTTGCTCCTTAATCTCTTGTTTTCCAGTGGTGCCATCGTACAGCGATGCTGCTAGCCGCATCTGCTAGCCTCAGCCTCCTTTCAAGTCCTTCTGGCACACCAAATTTGTGCCTACAGGTGCCCATACACGTGCGAGTTTGGTTTGCGAGCCAGTGTCTCATATTTTTGACCATACACTAGACGAACAGACTCCGGAGTGTACTCGTACATTTCAGTATAACATGTCCTAGCAAGTTGCAGACACAGTGGTCGTTAAAAAAAATGTGTGTTCGTGAGAACCAAGAATAAAAAGATGAAATTTTGGGTTGTAACTGGTTGTTACATATATTAAAATTCTCAATATTAAATTTTCGTAACTATTCGAGATGGCTGTCTTGTGACTAATTAAACAACTTTAGAATTACTGATGGTGGCATAAGTTGTTAGCAGTCGACGCCGACATCTGTAGTTTCAACACAAACAAATCACAATCTTAATTCTAATACGCGTTCCGGTACACTAATTTGGCTCCCGACTCGTCACTCACGTACGAGCCAGTGGCGAGCCAAGCTCTGCGGAAGGCCCTGCTGAGCCATGTCATTCTCGGCCTGTCACNTTTCTCCAACCCGTGCCAATTCAGACTCGTACGTGTATGGGCCGCTCGAGACCCGTTCAGAAAGTGAAGCTGTGACTAAGTGTTGAGTAACTTGCCGGCCGCGCAGTGGCGCCATGGGCTATTATCAATTTTAGAGCTACAGTGGCTAATGTGAGCCACTGTTCGTTGTATGTAGGCAGGAAATTAACTAGTTTCATGTCTTAGAGCAGGTTTTGTACCATAAAACAGCGTGTTTGCCATGCCTCCGATTTGGGTTAGCAACTGGCGACCAGGGTTCCTTCTCTTTGTTCGTAACACTGTGTATCGCGTTTGTATAAATGATAAAAATTTGAAGATTGATGTGCGTAAATACTTATCGTATGGATAAATACATTTCTGAAGGAAAATGATAGAAATGGAATGTTTTCGTTTACANTATAAATGATAAAAATTTGAAGATTGATGTGCGTAAATACTTATCGTATGGATAAATACATTTCTGAAGGAAAATGATAGAAATGGAATGTTTTCGTTTACAAATATCGGCAAGGGTATCGCCCGCCAGAAGTAATTTTCTTGTCACTAGCATCGCGCTGGGCCACCTCCAGGCGTCTGGTAAACCCGCGAGTTTGCTAGCTAAGGAAGGGACTGTTGCCGTTTTGCGGTTGTTTTTTTTTATTCCAAGTTAACTTGCAGCGGGCTATTTACTGAATTTTATATGCCCACCAAAAAAGGGTACCCGTTGCCGCTTGTAAGCAAATGCGCTTTGCTGAGTGACCATCGAGACACGTGCGAGTTGGACTGGTGCACATTCTGTATCTTGTCGACGCGTCCACAGCGTAACCACAGGGCACGAGGGTGATTTGAAAAATTAATGTTGGTTGGAGACTGGGAGTGTTTGAAAAGCTGATTCGTAAGTAGCCATATCGTATTAAGTGGTTTTGTCCAACCCCTTCCACAACACTCGCAATCCTACCGTCTCCCTCTTTTTGCTTTAGGTTGATGACCTGTTTGCGTGCCACGAGGGGTTGGAGTTNAGGGTACCCGTTGCCGCTTGTAAGCAAATGCGCTTTGCTGAGTGACCATCGAGACACGTGCGAGTTGGACTGGTGCGCATTCTGTATCTTGTCGACGCGTCCACAGCGTAACCACAGGGCACGAGGGTGATTTGAAAAATTAATGTTGGTTGGAGACTGGGAGTGTTTGAAAAGCTGATTCGTAAGTAGTCATATAGTATTAAGTGGTTTTGTCCAACCCCTTCCACAGCACTCGCAATCCTACCGTCTCCCTCTTTTTGCTTTAGGTTGATGACCTGTTTGCGTGCCACGAGGGGTTGGAGTTTGTACAGTTACCATGACAACCGCCTATGGCGGCGGCTTTGCCCCGTCACTCCTCCCACATTCAATACTACTCCGACCTTATTACATCTTTTATGATCGACTGGTGGATGGAATATTTAGAAAACAAATGAATGTGTGCAATGGCGAATGGTATGGATTGTTTCTCGCTACTCAAGCCCTACCCAGCTCCCTCGAGTGGCTTTTCCAACTGGTAGGGGTGGGGGTTAGAAACGCTACAGGAAACTTATTGATCGCTGCTGACCCAATTCATATTCTTAGTTGAACGTTTAGGTGATAATATCGTAGCGGCGACATAGTATAGTATGATTATAAAGTCCCTATACATGTCATTGTGAAAATGGTTTTATTACAGAATAAACTGTATATAGGCCATTCACGGATACTTCACACTTTTCTGAAACCTTGCTGAAGTTCTACGTTTGGATACCAATTATGTAACTTTCAGCTACATGTAAACAAAAACACTGCCGTGTGACTTCTACGTTTCAACTGCCAAACGTTTTTGTTTACTGAACACTTTAAAATAAATCACATTGTTAAAATATATTAGGTTATATAAGTATATATTTGAACAACAGTTGTACATTGTACTCTTGGGGTGTTTTTTCAAAGTTTTGTTTCAGAAAGCGAGAATGAACTGCTATAGCCGCTACAATAGTACACATCTCGTGCATTTCAGTGTTACCACCTGTTAACACTTTGGCACAGTCCCCAGTGCTTCACCACAGTCCGAAACACTCTCCAGCATAACTGGTGTAAAGGCCTTTTCACACGATTAAATTTTTCTTCTAATTACATTGAATTAAATTAATAGGATGTCATGACGTCATAATCGCTGCCTTTTTCTCTTTAATTTCTTGAATCCAAAGTTAGAATCACCGATCACAAATTTTCTGACAGTATTAATGGAAGTAGTCTCATAATTATATAGGATGAGACATCTAAGGCAGACCACCTGAATAACACCGCCCATTTCAGTGGTAAAAGAAAATGTTTCAGACAAAAGTTGCTTGGGTTCAAGGCGCTAATAACTTGATAGTGATAATTGCTCCGTACGTTGGAGGGTAAAGAAGATACAAAGGTCAACTTCGTTACTTTAAATGGAATGATAATTTTATTAACACCCCTCATCATTCTTAACAGTATTTTCTGTGGTCTTTGGATCGGTCGGCCTGTAAACACTAAATGGCGTGCACGTTCCCCAGATCTGTGACCCACTGACGACTCACGAAGCCATGAAAGGCTTCGTGAGTATAACGCGAGCGTGTTCTGCTGTAAGTCCAGATGAAATTCGACGTGTGGTATTGTCCGCTAAGAATCGCTGTATACCATATATCAATGCACAGGGTCAACTGGCATCATTTAAATGTTTGTGATAAACTTTCGTGTAGATACTTTAAATATTATTNGTATCAATGCACAGGGTCAACTGGCATAATTTAAATGTTTGTGATAAACTTTCGTGTAGATACTTTAAATATTATTGAATGCAATTCATTGAAAAGCAAATGAATGTTTGATCCTGTGAAATGGCCTTGAGCTTAGCTGCTGCTGCGGCATGAATCCGATGTTCCAGTTGTTAATTGCTGCACATCTTCACCTGAACTTGATTAATCTCCACAGAAAGAAGTCTAGGGTCAAGTCTTTCGACCGAGGGGTTGGGGGCAAACCTCTACGAGCTACGACCGATCCGCCTCATGGGAAAAGCGTAATTTAGGGGNTTTTTCAAAGTTTTGTTTCAGAAAGCGAGAATGAACTGCTATAGCCGCTACAATAGTACACATCTCGTGCATTTCAGTGTTACCACCTGTTAACACTTTGGCACAGTCCCCAGTGCTTCACCACAGTCCGAAACACTCTCCAGCATAACTGGTGTAAAGGCCTTTTCACACGATTAAATTTTTCTTCTAATTACATTGAATTAAATTAATAGGATGTCATGACGTCATAATCGCTGCCTTTTTCTCTTTAATTTCTTGAATCCAAAGTTAGAATCACCGATCACAAATTTTCTGACAGTATTAATGGAAGTAGTCTCATAATTATATAGGATGAGACATCTAAGGCAGACCACCTGAATAACACCGCCAATTTCAGTGGTAGAAGAAAATGTTTCAGACAAAAGTTTCTTGGGTTCAAGGCGCTAATAACTTGATAGTGATAATTGCTCCGTACGTTGGAGGGTAAAGAAGATACAAAGGTCAACTTCGTTACTTTAAATGGAATGATAATTTTATTAACACCCCTCATCAGTATGTATAATGATGTAATAAATTATTCTTAACAGTATTTTCTGTGGTCTTTGGATCGGTCGGCCTGTAAACACTAAATGGCGTGCACGTTCCCCAGATCTGTGACCCACTGACGACTCACGAAGCCATGAAAGGCTTCGTGAGTATAACGCGAGCGTGTTCTGCTGTAAGTCCAGATGAAATTCGACGTGCGGTATTGTCCGCTAAGAATCGCTGTATAGCATGTATCAATGCACAGGGTCAACTGGCATAATTTAAATGTTTGTGATAAACTTTCGTGTAGATACTTTAAATATTATTGAATGCAATTCATTGAAAAGCAAATGAATGTTTGATCCTGTGAAATGGCCTTGAGCTTAGCTGCTGCTGCGGCATGAATCCGATGTTCCAGTTGTTAATTGCTGCACATCTTCACCTGAACTTGATTAATCTCCACAGAAAGAAGTCTAGGGTCAAGTCTTTCGACCGAGGGGTTGGGGGCAAACCTCTACGAGCTACGACCGATCCGCCTCATGGGAAAAGCGTAATTTAGGGGCAATCGCGAACAAAATTGGGCGGTGCTCCCATCCTGTTGAAAAACAATTGTGCCCATAATCCCATCACCCACCAACTGTGGCTCCAGAAATTGGCGTGGTCACCCCCGAATTTACACATGTGGAATCGTGTCGGTCGATGCCGCTGGTCAGTGGGTTTTTTCGGGCCTCTTCACTGACTCCAGAAATTGTTGTAACATATCCAGGTGTGTATTGCCAGTAACATCTTCGTGTGCAAGCATGAAGGATCTTCATACTTTGATCCGCGTTATCTCCGTGGCCATGGGTTCTCCATACAGTGGTCTGTGCTATACCGAGCTCCCTACTGAATCTCATGGTCGATGTAGTGGGGCTACATGAGATCGCCTTGTCTACGCGTTGCAGATTTCTAGCGGTATGGGCAGCAGCCTCCCTGAGTGGTCTTCCTCTGAAACACTACCAGTTCGCTTGAATTTGTTGACTAAGCCTGCTGGGGCCTGGTTTCCTGAATTTGCAAGTGAAGTCTTAGAGTCGTTCCATCTCTATTCAGGTAGGGCTTGTCTGTCGCCAACGCAGATTTATCCAAAATAAAATTACAGTANGTAGAGTCGTTCCATCTCTATTCAGGTAGGGCTTGTCTGTCGCCAACGCAGATTTATCCAAAATAAAATTACAGTAATTACAACCAGAGGAGACAATAAGTACCCTAAAAGGATTTCACCCCGAATTTTATTTCTCTTGTTACAGCGTTTTGAAATCGAGCTATTTAATTACAAAATGTAAAACAACAGATTTTTTAATGCACATTATTTCAAAACTATGAAATAGATTCCATTGATTTATTTTCATTTTGTAAGTATTGCATTGAACTTCAGCTTGACATTTTAAATGAACCCATGGCAATATTAGGATAGGGGGAAATAGTGGGAAAATTAATTTTTCCCGGATTTTTTATTATTTTTATATACTAAAAAATTATTTAGGAAAAAGTAGTTCTGACAATGTGTTGATTAATGGTTGTCTTACAGCAAAATATTTTTAACCAAGGGTGCATGTAGCTACTTCAATTTTTAAGCGACAGTTACTTGAAAACACCTTTTTTTTTTAAAATATGAAAATGTATTATTATGTTCTATCCTTTGCTAATACTGTGTTTTTACCAGTAACTATTTACAGAATTTTTTGAAAATGCTCAGTTTATAAATGCTTTACAGCATTACCAAAAACAGCCGAATAGTACACAGTATTGACCGCAAATACTATTTCCATAATTGATTATGGATTTCTAGATACTATCGTACTGTATTTAGTTTTAATATCTCACGATTATGCCTTGGGCCAGGAATGTGACCTCTCACATGGTAGTTAGTATCCCTTCTACCTTGGATTTATTTCAGTTTCATAGTAGATTACTTTTTAGATTAAATATTTGGAAACGAGTGCTATGCTGTCAGGAAATGGGATCTTAACAGATTTTAAGTCCAAATATTTAATATTTTGCCCGTGTTTTTTTCCCCGCCAGAAAGAGTAATGAATATAAACTCTTTACTTATTCTTTTTCAGTCTCGCGTGAGAAAATATAGAATGAATCGTTGAGTTATGGTTTAAGAAATTTTGCAAAGTAGTTCTCTGTGTGTGAAATGTGGTTTTAATTTAGTACTAAATCCTAACAGTTATACATACATGCATACATGTCGAATCTAGTTCGCCTTGCATGTCCAATAGAATTATGCTATTAATGAAGACTGATTCCACAAATTTTCACATTTTTTGACTAGTTTAATGGTTGGTGTTGGCGTGTGACATTCTCAGAGTCTGCCGTGCCATCTTCTGCCCTTTAGTGGATTGAATTTCTGTAGTTACCTTGCAAGAATTTTCTGGTCATTGCTCTAGCCTCTCTCAACGAGACTGCTTAAGTCACGACAGGCCTCCGAGCCGACAGTTTAGAGGATTGTGCGGCAATAAGTTACAGCAAGGTACATCAGAACAACAAACCGTCGAAATCAGACGAGAAGCGCTAAATTAGAGGGCAGTTCTTCGTGCATTTTTTAAACCGAAAGTAGTTTTTTTTACAAGGATATTTTCTTGGTTGATTTTCATTCCGGTAGTTCTCTGGTGGTGGTCTATTATAAATTTATTTCATTCCATCTTTCGTTTAAATGTTTGTTGGTGTTTTCCGGATCCCCGCTCTCGTCGTGTTCTGTGGTTGGGATAATTTTAACTTTTCGTACACAACATTTCATGTTATATTTGTACGATATACTATACTGTTCAACGTGTACACATTTTCTACAAGTTCTATTTTATGGCATAATAATTTTAGATAGCATATTTTTTGCATAATGAGGTGTCAAAATCAAAATTGTAGTATTTGGGTAGTCCAGATAATAAAAAAGTAACTCGTTGAAATATAGTTTGCATTGAAATACGATACCTTGAGTTTCGTCAAAAATATTTATAAAACAGCTGTGTACAATTTTTTCGCTATTAAAAAAATTACTTTAAATAAATAAATTTTTGTAAGTATACCTTTTACATGAAGGCACCTACGTTTTTAATGTTAACTATTCTTTCGATCTATTTATTCCCCTCATTTAATGACTTAAGCAGTAGTTGTATTGGCGTGGTTGAAATATCTTATTTAAGGAACTTGCAATTTGAATTACACTTAGCAAAGTAAGGGGCGCTCGTGATATGCTCACGGGCGGAGGATGCACAGAGCGGCGCCTCGGGAATGTGCGCTGCGCCGCTCAGCGCGTCCACTCTAGCGGCTGGCGTGACGTTGGCTTGTTTGCCGCCGGTTGCCCCTGGCGACGACGCTTTCAGACAAAGGCGACGCCATAGTGGCACCTACCCTCTGGGGCAGCAATCGTACAACCACCGCATCATGTTTTCGTCGCCTACTTTTAAATTTCTTGTTTTCAGAATGAATTGGCAGCACCTACGGATTATAACATCTATTGACCTTCGGGTATTGTGATAGCTTTTATTATGAGTAGTATATTGTTGAATGGTTTTTAATTTTATTTAATTTGGTCCCTGTGTCTTTTAAAATATTTAGGTCTAAACTTTTTCACTTCTTTTGGGTCGAAGGACCCGGGTTTGGTGTAGGTTACTCTTTCGTAATATTGCCTCAAAAGGTATGCCTTATCGTATAATATTTGAAACTGTTATAGTCCGAACCAGTATTCGTTGTAATACCCTTCATTCATTTGGATACGGTTGCTGTGCTTGTAAAGCTCTCCTAACAGGAGGTATTTTCACATTTGATGTTCAAAAGTGTAGGACCGATCAAGGGACCTCCCTAGTTTTCATATGGGTTTAATTGTTTTTAGGACAAATGAAAGTCTATGCTTTGTTGCCAATTCATAAATGTGGTTATTGAACCGCAAATATGGCAAGGCAGGCTCGGAGCATGTCACATGCCAACCCCAGCCATTGAAATAAATATCGTATAAACAGAGGGCTTCTTACAGCGATTTTTGTTTCCTGTGGTCGGGCACTCGTTCGTCCCCCTGATGAGGTATTCGGGAGAATTGACAAGANCTTACAGCGATTTTTGTTTCCTGTGGTCGGGCACTCGTTCGTCCCCCTGATGAGGTATTCGGGAGAATTGACAAGAAATTGAAGTGAAACAAGATGATGACGTTGAAGTAGATAATATGCTTCTTTAATTATTTTAAACAGTGATTCACCAATGCCAGCTTTATGTAGTAAAATTTAATACACTATCAATAGCATAATTCGCACCGCTTATTAAAGATGCAGCTGTGTCATTACAGTTAAAAATACTGTTTCACAGATTATTTGGGACAAAATAAGATTTGCATCTCACCTACTCATTTACAATATAGTTTACATATAAACAAATCAATTAAGAATATTNCTTACAGCGATTTTTGTTTCCTGTGGTCGGGCACTCGTTCGTCCCCCTGATGAGGTATTCGGGAGAATTGACAAGATATTGAAGTGAAACAAGATGATGACGTTGAAGTAGATAATATGCTTCTTTAATTATTTTAAACAGTGATTCACCAATGCCAGCTTTATGTAGTAAAATTTAATACACTATCAATAGCATAATTCGCACCGCTTATTAAAGATGCAGCTGTGTCACTACAGTTAAAAATACTGTTTCACAGATTATTTTGGACAAAATAAGATTTGCATCTCACCTACTCATTTACAATATAGTTTACATATAAACAAATCAATTAAGAATATTNGGGACAAAATAAGATTTGCATCTCACCTACTCATTTACAATATAGTTTACATATAAACAAATCAATTAAGAATATTACTAGCACAATTACATATATGACAGTTAAAAATAGTCATCGATTTTCCAGTATACTTGGTGTAGGCCCTACATCAGGTGTTAAAAATGACTTCGTTTTTTGTTTCGCCCGTAGTAATTATACCTCAAACATAATAAACATTAATGTTATATATTTAGAAATATTATAATGAATAATACTAATACGACAGGTACGTATCATTACAGAATTATAGGTATGCTGTATGATTGTTTCCAATGCACAGTATCTGTAAAATATAGAAATGCATAATATGGGCTATTCGCGGTAAAGTGACAACTTTTTTAAAGCCCTCCCAACATGCATTATCTGCCAATAAATATTTTTTATTGCAGTCCGATGTTTACTTTTGAAAGTGGTGAAATGTATACGCTGTGTTTATTAAAGTCACATCGAAATGCTTATGTTATAAAGTGGTGGAAAGATAGAAATTGGCTGAAAGAAATATTTAACGGGGTGTTAAAAGTTCTCACCTTACCGTGAATAGCTTATACCAGTCAGTAAGTTCGTGGACTGACTGGCGCATCGAGTGTGGGCAGCAATGTACCACGGCGTCCACGAACTTACTGACTACTACTTAGATAATACAGTATGCTTTAACATAAGCTCTGCACACCAACACTGAGTTGTTAGAAAAGTGGTTCTGCAGCCACTACATCCCTCCCTCGGAAATTATTACAAGAATCCCGACGGAAACTTTTTTCTCGCATTTACTTGCACCTCGCTTGAATTTCACGGCGTAAGAAATATCGAAGTATTCGCCTGACTTAAATTATTTGTAGGTTATCAGTGTAAATCGTATTATGTAAGATTGCAGTGTGACTGAAATCTGGGTAGAACGCAAAACCTGTTTTGTGCATATTTCCGGTTAATGGCTAAATGCCGTCCGACGAAGACAAATACATTCGGCAAAACTGTATTGTGAAGGTTTGAAATGTTTCCCGAAGCATTGTTTTATTTATTCAGCCTAAGCCACGTAGACGGTATCACGTTAGATACCGTCTACGTGGTGTAAACTGGCATGATTTACACGGTTGCAAGAAGGTGAAAATAAAATTCTCGAGGGCGGAATTCTGCCACTAAGATTATCTGCGTTATCTTTCGTGATGCAAGTGACTAGGCCATGGGCCTAGATTTTGCTGCAGTTTGTAGGGGGGATCTCGTGTGTGCGCATAACCGCGGTCTTTTTTTTTGTGCGGTAATTAACAAGGAATAATCGTCGGCCAGATAGTGGCAATACGTTTGATCAAGACGTGCAAATGTAAACAAGCTGATCTTGAAATTTAAGTCTATTTCATGAAATTAGTGCACCAAATCTTTTTGTGAGTAAAGTTTTAAATACAAGTATCCTCGATCATTTTATTTAAAATACACCTAATTTGCTCACATGACAATCTTGGGAACATTTTTTTTTTTGTAGTATAACATATCTTAAACTGCATTAATAGCCGGCAGACGCGTGAATTTGAAGCAACGTTGCCATTATTTAAGTTCTAAGGGTGGGGGAGAAGATCCTGGTTCACTTGTTCGTCTTTTCACTAGAATATTTTCCCGTTTTCATTTCTCTTGATGTGTCGTAAATAGTTTTGTACATGCGGGATCCTTTCTAATCTCCCCCCCCCCTTTTTTTCATGCACTTCCACCTCTATCTCTCTTGTGTATAGTAATTTTTCCACAATGAAAACTTTGTAGTGGTAAAGGAGCCTTCCTTTTGATACGAACTGAGATGCTGTGTTGGCGTTTCTGCTTTTATGGCGTGTTCATTCGTCCGCGAACTTTGCGGACGGTCGTTACCTATACATCCATTAGATGGCAGGGACTGGAGTCAATAAAATGTTTCCTGTTGTGTTGCTCACTAGGTGTGGGCGGCGAAAGACCATGTTATTGTTGTTTGTTACTCCTCTTGATGCGTGGCGTAGAGACCTAAAATACTTTTTTTTTTTAATTTTAGCTATAATTCACGAATTGTGCAAAATCCTGTAGTATTTTCGTGAATTGTTATTGTTTTATGTCTCATAGTTGCTTTTTACTACTTGTTTATGTGCTTTTGCATATTCGAATACGAATTCATGCAGAGTTGGCCTGTAGATTTCTTCGATTTATCATCATAGTAGTTAGAAATTGTCGGTTCAAACACAGCGTCGTGACAGGGAGCCAAGGAGCCCGAACCTTACCAAGCAAAATGTAAACATCATGCTAAAAGCCTTCTTACAGTAGCAACACCAATAACTTTCCCTATTATTTTCCATCGTAGAAAAACATCACTGTTCACTCTTCGAAGTCTGAATAGCAACTGAGACAGTCAGTGTATACTACAGCCATAACTGTCACCTTGGATGATGACGTGTGTCCTTAACCTTTAGCCCGACCTTTGGAAGACGATATGTTGAATTTATGTTTAGGGATAGTAGTATTAAGAGTTAGGCGTAAGTACATTTTTTGCTGCAGTGATTTCGACAAGGGTAGTGACACCTATATTAATATGTTTATAAAACGATTACTCCCAACAGTAGAAACCATATCTAGTAATGAATATGTATTTTTTCCCCTTTGGTGTAACTTACTCGGTTAATCTTTGTTTGCTTGTGTTGATGAAATATGTGTAGTTATGGGAGTCTCTTATAACCAATCAGATACGTAGTCCTTTCGCGATGTTGGGAGTGGTGTCTATGAATTTTTTTTTTGGCGATCGTATCTTAAGCAAGACTGATATTAGATGCGTAAATGCTTATGTGATAATTGATGAGGTTGTGGCGTGAAAAAAAAACATAAACAAATCGGAACTTTGAACCTGCTATGCTTATACGATGTGAGATGTTACATGATGGAATGGCAATAAATACAAACATTCTTCAGCCATGATAAATTATACTATCTTTTCAATGTATATATCCTTAGCCTTGCGTAGCCAATCAGAGATGAGAGCCTCTTGCAGCATGTTAAGTAAAATCCCTCAGTCTCCCATTGCTGAAAAAAAAGTAGTCTTAATGAAGGCCATTACAACATATGTATAAACTAATTTCTNGGGGGGGGGGTCCGTCGAAGCCACGCACCGCTTGGCTGTAGCAAACAAATACTTTAAATAGTTTACCTATTTCCGAAACACTCGCCAGCTGGGGTGTGCGTAAAACTACTTTCTAAGCATTACATCCGTTAGTATCTCGTTAAGCGTCTTGGGAGCAAGACCGACAACGGATGGGTCTGCTGTGTATGAAAGTGTGTACATGTATTTTGCGTACTGACGCTGTGAGTGTATAGCATATGTAAAACGTATTTCTCGGGAGGGGTCGCGCAGAGCCTAGCCGTTGCAAAAAAATTATCATACTAGTTTATATATATATTTTAATATTTCCGAAATTTCATGTCGGGCTGGAGCGATGGTGTGTACAACATATTTCTCGGCGAGTCGTCGGGCGTCGCGCAGAGCCTGGCTGTAGCGAAATATTAATAATAATATTAATACTTTATATATATATTTCCGAAACTCGCGCTAAAGTGTGTGTAATATTAATTTGCTTACTGACTGGTCGAGCGTACACCGTATTTAAACATATTATTATTTTCTCGTGGCATAACTGTGATACTTGTGTCTTGGACGNTATATATTTCCGAAACTCGCGCTAAAGTGTGTGTAATATTAATTTGCTTAATTACTGGTCGAGCGTACACCGTATTTAAACATATTATTATTTTCTCGTGGCATAACTGTGATACTTGTGTCTTGGACGTGCTCGCATAGGTCAGTGTGCTAAGGTGAGTGTGACGCTTTTGGCGTGTCCGACTGTAACGTCTTAATAATTACTTTACAAAGTCTTTTACACTTGATGCTCACTCGCGCACGAGGTCTGGAGGGGGCACAACTATAACGTACTTGGAATATGCTGTGTTTGGGGATAATTATTATTTAACAACGTCCCATTAACTTAATGCCTGCTGTATCTGGGGATAATTATTATTATTTAACAACGTCCCATTAACTTAAATGTCTGTTGACTTGAAGGCGCTCCGCGTTTCTGCATTGCGGTGAGTCGTCGGACGTCGCGCACAGTCTGGCTGTTGCAAAACTAATAATCATACTAGTTTAGATATTTTAGAAACTCGCTTCGGGCTTGGTATAGCAAAAGGCAAAAATACTATTACTTTAAATATATATAATTTCCATCGTTCACGCCGTGTTGTAAATAAAAACCTAAACCTACTTATCGGAGAGTTGGGGGGCTCGCGTCAAGGCAGGGGCCTAAGGCTGTAACAAAAACATTTATTATTTAAACAAGTTTTTTTAATTACTTTTCCGCTTTTTGTGTTGGCGCTTTTGTACGAAACCGCAATTTCTCTCGAGGACGCAGGCCAGGGGTCTGCGGCGATAACGGAATACCCATCTGTGTGGTTATTCTATGCAGATGGTAAGTGGGAGGACAATGCTGCATCAGGTAGGTTAATGTAGGTGATGCATGTGTGTTTTTGGAACTATAGAGTGGTCGGGTGCCTGATGCTGCCTGCCACTTTGGTCTTGGCAGTGGATGCGCTCGCACGTGTATATAAATATGTGCACGACTTCTTTTGTGTACTGACTGAGCGTACAGCACGTGTTTTTCTCGAACACACGAACATTTGGGAAGACTCTGAGAAACCCCCAAGCATGGAATTCAAGAGCATGAGGCAGGGACCAGTCGAGACATCGTGGCAGGGATTTGGGTAGACTCGGAGAAAACCCCTCAATAAACCCCTCAATCCCTCATTGCCCAAAAAGGAGTTACTGACCCAGATTGTGGGGCATCGACACTTTTTTTAAATTTTGGGTTTTTTGGGAAAAATTTTAAGGAAAAGGGGTTTCTTACTTTTGGGGGGGGGGGAGATGGATACTTCGTAAGAAAAACGGGAAAAAAGCGTCATAAGTTACGCATGATGTTTACATTTTGCATGGTAAGGTTCGGACTCCCTGGCTCCCTGTCACGGCGCTGCGTTTGAACAGACTATTTCTCTACTCGCGATAAAGGAAAACTTGTTTTACTTTCCGTCGTGTGTTTACGGTGATAGATAACATGAGCGCAAGTGATGATGCGTCACTTTGAGTGAACATTCTATTGCATGGCCCAGTAAATGTTTTTTTGCTTATTAGGAAATCCCGCTGTTGTAGTGTTCACGTCTAACAAGCACCACGTTATCTATGGAATTCGCGCCTGATGGCTCGTTGAGTTTGTTTACATCCGTAGCATCATCAGGTTTTGTCCAACAGTTTTTAAATTTTTACAAAGCGGTGCGGCGGTAAAAAAAAAATGTGTTTATATGCATTTGCTTATATAGAATATATTTGTAAATTGAATTATCACTTTTTTTGATCGTGTATTCTTCCAGATTCTTGTATTTTTATCATGCATATTCTCTGTAAATATGTGCGGTAAAAAGATTCGTTTTAAACAAACTAAAGTTTTTTCAGCGTGCCTAACGAAAAAATTTGTTGTTGATCAGTGCTTTTATAATAGTGTATAAATAGTTTACATTAGTCTCTTCATGAAACAGTATGCCCTTGCCAGTGCATTGTGACTGTTTTTTCAAGGTGTCTGGTAGAATACAAAATTTTAAGTAAGAAAATGTTAAAATTGTTTTCAATATTGTCTGTTGATAAAGGAAACTTTGCTTGAAATTAACAAGTTTAAATCTCAGAAGGGACAAAGGTTAAAAATCTGAAATTTTATCAAAATATTTTTCTAATAAGTGTTTCATCATTGTATTGCAATTAAAAGTTATGCAAAAAAACTTTAAAACTATAAACATTATTAAAAATACACAATGTTAGCTAGAATTACGAGATTAAAACATTGTCGATAGAAAATTGTATCAATATTTTTTTTTATTTACAAAATCTAAAACTGCATAACCAAGTACTCTTTATAAACAAAATATATTGTAAAAAAAACTATAGTTACGTTGTAGTTTAAACTAGTTCTTAATCCTTTTCAACTTAAGGTCTTAAAAAGGCTAGTCTATCAATATTGTGTTAAGGCTGTCTACGCCAGTGCTATAAGCCAGTCTACTGCCTTAAATTACTCTACTTGTCCTACGTAATCACTGTATTGTACAATTTAGATATTTTAAGGAATAATTTTTCTGTAATATGCGTTGCAAGTGATATGGGTAGAAGCTGTTGTGGAAAACGTTCCACGCGGTCGTCTGGCTTATCCCGTGCTGGCGGGCCACCTGCCTGTTGCTGACCAGGCCTGTCACACAAACAGCGAAAAAACTGTTGCAATTATGTTGTGGTGCAGTTGCTGTCGGCGGGGTTTCTTTTCCCGATACAACCATGCTGCCTCCCGCCATTTCCCTGTCCGTATGTAAAGATCATGTCTGCCTGTTCCCGATTGGAATACCGGGCCATCGTCCCACAGCGCTGCACTACACTTCACACGTTCACTCCAGGGTGAGTCTGCAACAGCATTGGGAACAGTACCGCCCTCTAGCGAGGAATCCATGCGTTTCCGGATGTATGTCCATTAGACCTCTTTTCTACCGCTGTTGCTGGAATANTTCCTTATACTCTCAGGGATCGTCTCCTGTAGTTTGACCCCATTTTTTTTATAAGGAATCACCAGCCGACGTTTGTCGACAGAATTCATGCCAATTCTGTATACTGGCTTTTCTACCGCTGTTGCTGGAATATCGCCTTGGTATTACTAAATAAAGAAAAATTCGTCTATGTCAGTCTGAAATACTCATAATTTTGACATGTGGCAAATGTGATGAACCACATTAGTTTAGGCCATGATCTTTTTGGGAAAGCCTGTATAGTCCATTCACAGTTTTATGAAACATTTACGACACGGATTTAAAAAAATGTTGAGAGCAAAGCTTTGTTATTGGATATGAGCAGTATGAAATGGTTTTGAGTTTTGGCATGCTGTTTGTGAAATAATCCTTTCTTATTGAAATGCATTTTCAGGTAACACTCGTTGGAAACATGTTTCGTTGTTAGGTATTAAAATGTATTTTTGCTGCGAGTAGCTTGTTTTAATATATATTCTGGTTTTGGCCTCCCGTAATATAAATGTCACCGTCGATAACATTATTAAAAAACTTTTTGTACAGTTTCTACATCCCCCTCCATCAACATTTCAGCATTGTTATTATTAAGTGTAATATGCACAGTGTGCTGTATCGTGAATAAAATAAATGTTTTATTAATCTTTAGAATAACCATAACTGCCATAAATACACTGGCAGTGAAATACATTTTTTTAACATGCCAGCATTGTATGTACAGCTGAATAATTTTTACTGAGCGTCTATCTATTGAACTACAAAAGTCACACTGGTATGGTATTTTTTCCCCAACTTAAGCGGAAGGTTATGTAATATGTACTTGACAGAACCTAGGGCTTCAGAAAAGTGTGAAAGGAGAAGAGGGACATTCCATGTCAAATCTAAAAGGCTTACAACCGAACCCCCTCCATTTTTGATACACATTTTGTAATTCGTGAAAGTACTTTTGTTCTAAATTCTTAGCCTTCTACCTTAATTGGTTTTGACTATTACAACTTGAAATTTCCATTTGTTCACTACCCGCCGTTTATGTAAAGTGGATTATCTAAGCTCATTTGCATGCTGCACAGCTCTACATGGGCTCATTTTAAAGCTCTTTTTGTGGTTTTTCCAGCGATATATGACAACTAGGTTTTAATAATTTCTGTTCAAAGTCGTTTAAAATAAAATTTGACCTAAGTTTTTTATAAGGCGTATTAAAAAAATTTAATTTCTTATGTATGTTTTTATGTACCTCTCAAAGTTACACAATAACGTTATCAATGAGTTTTGTGCTAGATTTTTTTTCTGGAAGCTTGTTTGTTTTAATATATATTTTGATTGGGCGATCCTTTTATCGAAGTAACCTAACATACGTTCAGTTCCCCCTCAGCTACCCAGTTAAAACGGTCACAGCAAATTGGTGTGACGTAAACATAATCATACACAAAAAATTTCACATTTTTAATTTTTTTTAATCTTATAGCATGCAATCTTAATATATTGTGAGTTTTATTACTACTGGTAGTGTGATTCGCAAACTACAAACAATGACTACATACCCACTTCAATATCTTCACGAATTAGTGGATTTAAAAATTGGGGAGTAAATAAGCATCTTTGAGTCCAGGAACTACTAGTCTATATTGTCACAAGTGGAATTCATAAGCGACTTATACTTTTCGTATAATTTGTACTATCATGGCACAGTTGGTATTGTGCGGTATAGTCTTGTGTTGGTTGAAAATTGCTCTCAGATTCAGGTTGCGCGCAGTAATGTGCAACGAGAATTCGGTTGCGTGGATATATTCTGATTGACCCCTTTGATTAAAACTGGAGTATTTGTTCAACCATGTAACGAATATTATGATTACTAGTGTTCGTGACAGAGGTAAGGAGAGTTTTTACAGTAGCAATGCAGACCCTTAAGACCCTCTCCTACCTGCAGCTTTTTTCCGCGTTTGAGAGCGTGAAGCACTGGAGTGAGGAGGGCGACACTGCCAGGCGCGTCAAGTGCCCCGTCGCCGCTAAGCGCAGGGTGCTGAACTGGCGTGCAATGTTCTAGTCACACTGTGTGTACCTATGGGACTTTCAGCGTTGACCCTATTATTTTATTAGTGGAAAATATGTAGGAAGGATCAGTGCAGGGCCCTGAGTAATTTGGTAGGTAGCTACTGCGTATATTTTGAACTACAGCGCTTTGAAAAAGTTGTTTTCAGCCATTTGGGAGTTCTCTGAAATGGTGTATTAATGGGCGTGGCGTCTTGAAGGCACCCAACAGCCCTCTTCTGAAGTGTGTGTGCTTTTCGTGGAAAAACGTGTAATACACACACTGAAACGCAGTTCAAGCGCCATGTGGGTGGGATCTTCAAGGCCACTTTACATTGAACTTAATGTGGAATTCGTTGCGTTAAGTTTGTGTTACGTTCAGGAATAAATCGCGCAGTGTGTGTTAAAATTACATTAGGAGCGACGTTAAGTTAAATTTTCCCGGCGAGAAGTCGATTCAAGTTGTCAATCAGATTTAAGGGGGCGCTTCTTATCTCTTGTTTTCTTTTTTCATTTCTGTCCGTACAAACTTCCGTCTGGACTGTTATTTGCGGTATATTGTGTAATGCCACGATTGCAACAAACGTTGAAAGTTTTAATATTTGTGCTGTTTTTAATAATAAAAATAAACTAATGGAAAAAAATCTCTGTAATTGAAAATGTTTGTAATGTGTTAACTAGTCATTTGTACATTTACTTGCCAATATACACTACCCTTTTTCAGATCCCACACACAACATACTTGGTAGTACTGAATTACAGCATGCAATATACTTGTGTGAATACAGCAACTATTGTATTAAAAAGTTTGACGCAGATGTAATGCAAAGTTAAAATAACGAACATAATGTTAACTTGAATTGGAATGGGCCTTAGGTGGCGAGAGGCGGTCAGTCAGGCCGGCGACTGCTGCCGTTGGGAGAGCCCCTGTTCGCTGTGGTGTCGCGAGGATGTCGCGTGTCGGTAATTGGGCCGCGTGCGTTCGCGCTGGCGGGTCGCGCCGATCAATATGTCGCCCGCCCCGCAGGGACACGGCTCCCCTCTGTCTCGGGTTCCCGTCTACCTACCACTGCGACTTACACAGCTAGCTCCTTATATTTCATTTCGTCAGGAACGCTAACTAAAATATACTTTCGACTAAAACCGGATTCTAATTTAAGGCGGCTCTATTGATACAACAGACACTTTCACCGAAAATAGAGGGGGTGGGTTTTATTAAATGACTTGCGGTTTGATTCTCCAAACAGAAGTAGCGTAAAATATTGACTGTGCTGTCGTTGGGTTAGAATAGAAAGGAGGCACATTTAAAAAAAGGCACTGATACGGAATCATAAAAGAGACACGATAGGGTCGCACAAAAGAAGCCCTACATTTGGTAGAGAAACAGGCAAACGATTGAAATTCGCAAAGGAAAAAACCTAACAAAGAGCTGGCAACCAAAAATTTGAGGGAGGCTGTAAAACAACAGTGGATTTACAATGATATGGGGCTGTATGCCAGCTAATGTGGGTGTGTTAACGTTATTGGAATACGTCTTCGCCAAAATTTATGAAAAAGTGCAGGGAAACTTGGGATTGCAGAGGAACTGGATGTAACCACCTACCTCAAGCATGCCTCCCACATTTTTCAGATCTATCTGCTCTACTATTGCTGTAAAGCACTCCAGCCTCCACCACAAAACCCAGATTCGAACCCAATCGAATATATATGTAATAAACTTAATATTCTTCACTCTAGATCTCCAACATCCAAAGAACTGAAAACGAGGCTTCTCGCAGAATGGGACAAAATCTCTGGTTTGGTGGAGGGGGGATGAAAAATGTATTGTAAAGCATGCCAAGATGTTTGACTGGAGTTATCAAAAGTAACGCTGTTCCAATTGGTTATTAATTTCGAATTGTCTCTGAAATTTTTCATTGACCTGTGTCCGAGTAATTTTGTTCTTACACGTTTACTCTTTATTTTTCTAATCAAAATGTAATGAATTTTTTTTAGCCTGTTTTTGTATAGGAGCACAAGCTGTTACTGTTTATACAAAAATGTAGATGAACATGGCATTACAGGATTAAATAGCACATGTCCGAATGCTTTCGTTATTGTGTGTACTTATTTCTACAGGGTAGTTAGTTACTACTGCAGAGTTAACACCAACTGCCTGCAGTCGTAACATATTCCCCTTGCTTGGAGTAAGTTTCGACGTTGAAATTTTATAGGTGCTATAATTGTGCAAACTGCTGGTTTTTCAATAAATTGTTACAGTGGCTTGGTATTCAGTTGTAGGATACAAAGTAAGCAGCAAACAAGGGTAGCCGTTGCCCCAATGAGTAAGGGGCATTGATAAGATTTTAAATCGGTGCATCGTGTAACCAACTCATAGTCCATAGTACAAAGTCCATCTTTGGGTAATGTGTGCTTCCACATTCCGAGACCTCTCAGTCAACCCGGGGGAGGACTTCCACGTCCTTTGCATGTGTGCAGTTACTGTGAGTGAGTGAAGATTTGGGCGACGTTTAACCGTGGTCTTAAGTCGATGAGGATGAAGTGAGGTGAGTTTGGAGCAGCGCCGGAATGAATGGCCTGCGGGTGGGGGGGGGAGATACCATAGAAAACCCGACGAATCTGGTACGATTCCCGGCGGGGTCGCCCCCGTATTTTTCGCATATGGAAATCGTGCCGGACGATCTCGCTGTTCGGTGGGTTTTCTCGGGTTATCCCTTTCCCCCGCCTTTGCATCCTCTGCTGCTCCATACTCGCCTCGCTTCACCCTCATCGACTCTCAGGACTTCGATGTTAAGCGCCGCTCATGTCTCTTCACTCACTGCCTCCCACAACGGAAACTGAAAAAATTTCAATTCTATCTGCTTGTGTACCGCGGGCTTTATGGCCTGCTACGTGAGCACCCATCACCCCTCGGACACTGCTGGCGGACAAGTGAGAGTAGGCTTTTTGTCGCGGATATCCTCGTCGGGCAATATCACTCCCTGTGAACCCCATCGTCAGTCATCGTCGCAAGTGCGGTCATTCGTCTTGCACCCACTCACAAGTTGATTGTGCCTACACTACCTTCGAAACAGCCAACTCCTTCCTTACCATGCACAGTGCTCACACCTTACGATTCTCACGAATTGCTTCGCTTTTGAATGTATGGCCTAGAATCACAATGCCGTGATGTTCGTGAGTCCAGCCAGCATCCTAGCCTGTGCCCGCTCTGCAGACTGGAGTAATTTACGATCAGCCCGGAAGGCAGATATCGCTGCTTAGTAATTGATGTATATGGTAGAAGGTTACTGCAGTCGTAGGGACCACTCGGGAGTTCCTTCCTTTGGTTATCCAGCCGTGTCGAACCAGCAGCAGAAGGTTCCTATGAACTTGGCGAGGCAAACTACACTTCTCGGGCGTTCTTAACTGTAACTGAATACAGTCTTGGTATTAAGGACTGAGTAGCCTCAACACGTCATCAGTGGTGTCAAATGCATAATGCAGCGTGTCATATTCGCAGCAGGTCGTCGGGGGAGAAATGCTGTTCCCTCTTGTGAGCTGGTCAGTATCACCCCAGCATGGTTTTCCTGCCCGTAGGGCACGTTCCTTACATCCATTAGAGCATGGGTTCCCGGAATCTTGATTTCTCAGAGGTCTCGCCATTACGCCACATCGAGGCCACGGAGACTGTCACTAGGAAACGACGCACACCCTGCCAAGTAGTTGTTTACGCAGAAGGGAATATGCTTTCGAAAAGGAGACTGAAGCATGATGGATGCCACCTGCCCCGCCGTGTTCGCTGATCGATTCCTTAGCCAGAAGGCGAAAAGGGTGGGGTGCAGATGTCGTGACCGCCCGCAGTAAACCTCTCTGCTGCCGAGCCGCCCTCGCACTCTCTTCGATGCGTGACGTCACATTCTCCGTCTCCTTGAAGCCCGGCTGCGTCTGGGCGGGAAGCGATGTACATTGGTACGTATCCCGAAAAAACGTATCCAGAATTTTGTTTCAAATGCCAAACCTCTATTGCATACGATTCTGAACTTCGTTCCAAAAATAAAATGGTCACTATTTCGTCACGTATGCCAGTGGTGTTCATGTGATCTGGTCTTAGATGCGCGTATCTGTATTATCGCCCTTTACTGTGGTTTTTTTTGCTATCTTTAATAACAAAATAAGCTTCGGGTAGTCGGTCTCTTCAAAAGCTGCTGACGACATTGTAGTACCAGAAGGCCGTATTGGCGATTGAGTTGTGTTCTGCTACGATTCGCTTTGCAGTGTGAGGCGTGCTCTCGCAGCGAAATTCCTATCCTGACGCATCTTTATAATCGAGAACGTGAAATAGTGGAGGAAAATCCAGCACACCTCCTAGATGTGCTAATTACATCCTTGATAAGGTGCGTGAGCAGTATGTATTATGTGGATCGCGCATTAGTATTGGGGAAGTCAGGGGTGCAATATGACTAACAGATTTCTCCCAGGTGTACAGGGGTTTTCTCATGTCTATTCGAGTCTAGTAGAGCTGGGAGGTCATCCTTAACTAGTTTTGAGCATTCAATTTGGTCGGTGTGGTTGCCATGGCAGGGTTCGTATAGCAACAAGAAATGTTTTAACTATTGTTTCTGGTATTTGGCTCGCATTGTTCTGTTAATTACTACTAATAGCTCTGCGCTAGTATCCTAAGAATCGTAGGATTCACGTCATTAGCATAACCCATATGATTTGCTAAAAATAATAAGTTAAAATATAGTGTCTATTATTGTACAAATGGTCAATTTGTGTTCAAAAATTGTCTGTGGGTTCATTAAAATCCTTAGAAATTACAATAAGTCCTTGAGTTTTTTTTTTGTTCCAAATGAGTGCGAGCCCTTGATGGAGTGTACTGTGGTGGCCATCAGTGCTTCATACACGTCACCTTCCTTTTTTAACGTTTGGGTATAATGATATTTCAATGGCAAACTGAAAATAAACTGTGTACAGCATAACTGGTTATGGGGGACGGGGTTGGAGCTGGGCTGATGGTCGGGCAACCAGCCTTCCATGGGTGTTCAGGTTAAGGTGGCTCGCACCGAAAATACACTGAACGCAGTGCTGCCTCGTGCGCTGTCAGTAGAGGTTCTCAGAATAAATGTACCTACCTTATACGTGGTTGTGTTGTGACTGTGGGAACGGGCTACCGTTCGGACATACCTTGGCGGAGACCCGTTGCAGGTGAAGGGACTGGTTTGTGATGGATGTACGGGAAGATTGGTCAACGAGGTGAAAATTCCTCTGACCGGACCACCACCACGACCCTTCTTGGTCTGGCATTGGTTCGATTACCTTTGGCTGACGAGTCCGGCTCAACAGTTGGTAGTACACTGGCGATCAACCACGGCGGGGTCATGCGGAGATGACCTGCAAGCCGATTGCAAAGTTTCAAACCGGGACCTGTAGTATTGGGCAAATTTCGGAATTGCGGAGCTCCTGTGATGGGACTGTCTGGCGTCCTGGATCGGTGAGAAGCCTCGGCCATTCGCCGATCGTGGGGCGTTCTCTGGTTGGAATTGGTTGAAACTCTGACTTAGGAGGACTGTATTTGTTGTGTTTGCCTGGGAGGCCTAAAGCTGGCGGTTATTATCCCGGCTGGAGATGCCGGTGATGACTCGTGCGACTTTACCCTGAGAGAAAATGTTTGGATCCCATGAGTTGAGAGCGGCGAGACATCCGTGCTGGCGGATGGTTTCGAAGGGGTGATGCTCATCTAAGAAGGGATGATGGTCTGGCCCGCCTAGTGAGAGAACCCTTTTGCAAAGAACGTTCGTAGAGGTCCGATAGGCGTCTGTCCCATCAAGGTGACACGCCCAGGTTCAACCCATAGACTAAAGATGAGGTAGACCGACCTCGCTGGCTACGCACAACCAATTTCCATGTCCCAACATTGAACTGCTTTTCTGCCAATACGACTAGAAAAAACGGCGTGGATTAGATTTACGGTTAGAATACTATTAGTAAACAAGTGCTTTGAGATGTGTGTATACTTCCTCTAACCATTTGCAATGCAGTTTGATTAAATTAAAATTGGTAAAGGTATTTTATTAATATAATTATACTTGCCATTTAAAAGTTAAGATAAAATACACATGTTTGTCAATGTTGGGTAGATGTGCAGAAGGCAAATAAGCTGTCTACCTCATATTTACTATATACAGGGTGGCCACAGACCTGGAAAATCGGGAAATATCAGGGAATTCCTTTAACCGGAAAAATCAGGGAAATTTAAGATTGATGATGGAATTTTTTGCCCATCTGAACTTTTTCCAGTTTGCATGTTACGTGTTTCGCTCTGTAAGCAAACAAAGCTAATTTCTCAGCAGGAAACAACACAACACTGAGGGTTTGAATTGGTATTGCTAGCGACTTTTCATTGTACAAACATCCCTTTAGGTGAAGTGAAGCTCGTTGTGATTGGTTTGTGGTTCTTGTATTGGTGATTTTCACGTGACTGATAACCAATCACAAACACAGTTGCTTGCCGCAGTTGCGTAAGCGGCCAAAGATGGCCTCCGACTGCCGACAACGTAAACAATCGTAAATGTTGATGTACTCATTGAATGGAATGTTGAAGTGTCAAATTGGTATTACATGATAGGCTAATTTGTTTGGAATGTAAGTTAAGCGACAATCACTCAGAAATGTTGCGTTATCAACGGAGAAGAGTTAATGGCGTATCTAGTTATTTGCAACAAAGAATGCATTGGTTTATAGTGTTAAATCCGAAGACGCGTTGTTCGTTGACTTTTTATTTTGTGGACGGATAATTTGACTTGTGAGTAAGTTTGGCCACTTTTTCTCAACTTCAACTGTTTTTATCTGGTTTTTACATCGTTTTGTAATGCATAGTCTTTAAAAATAAATCAACATCATACTTGCGGCACCACATCATCGTTATTACAATTGAAAACAATATAAATTATTAAATAAAAGGCCCGAACTACTTTAATTTTGAAATAATCACACTGGAAATGGTGAAACTGACAATTCTTTGTAATTTGTATTTTCAACATTTGTTTAACAACAAATTCATTGTAATAAAAACGTAGGCGTAACGAAGTAATATAACCTGCAATTTTATCCTATTTTTCTCTACAGTCATGTCCGGATTCGCTAATTTAAGAATTCAAGGTTTAGGTATTGTGTTGTGTTGCAGAGTTATTTGTACTCCATTGATTTCAGAGTAGCTTTCGATAACCGTCATTCAATTCTTAATTACTTGGCGAAAGTATGCATCACTTATTTAAGAGTATTTAACATTCTGAGGTTAGTTTATACAGTATAACAAATATCCACCACCTATTACATACATACATATATTCTGCAGGTTTCTGTGTAGTATCTTATCATTTCTGTTTAACACGTCATAGAGAGAAGGTTTTGTTATTTTCCGCATTCCTCCATCAAAGAGTGACATTGGAAATGCAGAAGTGTAGCCAACTCATGCGAGAAGCATTCTTGCACAGAATAAGCACAAACTCTTGAAGGAAACAAATTCAGCAGATCGTAAAACTGTTGGGGGGGGGGGGCTCAATTTTGTATGAAAGTTGACTAATAGCAACTTCTTAAGGCTCCCGCCTACCAGGCATTTGAACTGAGTAGCGGAAAAACTTGTATTTCAAATACACTGCGAAACTATTAAACGTGCGCCCCATTTACTCGTCTACGAAAAGAACTCGCACATCAGACGAGGGCTGTTGAGTGCTTTCAAGACGTTCCGCACATTGAAAACACCATTTTAGAATACCCCGACTTACCTAATAACGGCTTTTTCACAGAGTTGCATCACAACATATATGCGTCAAATACATACAAATCTACTGAAGGGTCCTGCATTGAAGTTTCCTAGAGACTTTCCATCAATAATATAACAGGGTTACCGCGGAAAGTCCCATTGGTATACGCAGTGTGACGAGAAAACTGCACGCCGATTCAGAGCCTAGTGCTTAACGACGATGGCGCACTCGCTGCGCGTGGCTGTGTCGCTTTTATCGCTCCCGCGCTTCGCGGCCTCGAACGCTGAAAAAAGTTTCAGGTAGGCGAGAGCCTTAAGGCGTGATATTTTATCTTCTCCACTTGCAGTACTTCTATTATTCTTGATATACGTCTTTCAACAGTCTGCTTCGCCATTAACACAGGATTGGGGCACGTAAATGTTGATCTCCCTTTGGAATATGCTGTTCACGGTAAAGTGAGCTATTTTGAGGCCCTCGTTACTTTTTTCCTATCAGCCATTTTTATCCTTCCGCCACTTTTTACAATAAATCTTGCCGTGTAAGTAATACACACAGTGTGTATGTTTCGCCGGACTTGAATGTTTTCTTAAAACTACAATATTTTTTATTTATTGATTATTATTCCAAATGAGAGGGCTTCAAAAAGTGCTCACTTTACCGTGAATAGCCAATTGTTTCCTTATTTGTCACTACAGCCAATTTTATACGTCCATGCGATATTCAAGTAGCAGGGAAATAAAATTAATTGAAATTTAAACTATTTCATTGAAGCAACTGTTCAGAAGTACTTAACGAAAACTCATAAAGTTTCGTTAGCCAGTAACCATTTTGGTACTAAAATGGTGGATGTTGTTAATATAGCTATGCAATCTTTTTACAAGTTACTTTTACTACCCTAACGAAGCTACTTGCTAAATTTCCAAACTTCATTTTTTTTATTCTAATTTGTTACCATTATCGTGTGTATTATCAAACATACGAACAAAAACCTTCAGAACATTTCTGTGGGAAATTTAATTCTCCACAATTTAGTTTCCATGCATTTTTGTTGTAGAGGCAACTATCAGACGTATTTATTGAAAAACTGAGAAATGTCTTTATTGCNTTAGTTTCCATGCATTTTTGTTGTAGAGGCAACTATCAGACGTATTTATTGAAAAACTGAGAAATGTCTTTATTGCGGCGGCTATTTTGGTACCAAAATGGCATACGCGTATACGTTAGATATTCCCACTTTTGGATATGTCTCAAAACTTTACAAATTATTTCTCACAGACAGCAAAAAAATGTTTTTTGACCGGACTGGTTATGTATTTCCATTTGTCTGAAATGTCGTGTATCATCATTTGATAGACTATAAAAAAAGTGGGATAGTTTGACTTCGGCTAGGTGTTTTTTTTTCTGAGTCTATACTGTAATTTGCTGGGGTAGGATTTTTTTTTGTGGAGATCCGTGAGTTATCGGNTTAGTTTCCATGCATTTTTGTTGTAGAGGCAACTATCAGACGTATTTATTGAAAAACTGAGAAATGTCTTTATTGCAGCGGCTATTTTGGTACCAAAATGGCATACGCGTATACGTTAGATATTCCCACTTTTGGTATGTTAATTAGGATAACCGTACCTACTAAGGGATATGTCTCAAAACTTTACAAATTATTTCTCACAGACAGCAAAAAAATGTTTTTTGACCGGACTGGTTATGTATTTCCATTTGTCTGAAATGTCGTGTATCATCATTTGATAGACTATAAAAAAAGTGGGATAGTTTGACTTCGGCTATGTGTTTTTTTTTCTGAGTCTATACTGTAATTTGCTGGGGTAGGATTTTTTTTTGTGGAGATCCGTGAGTTATCGGNGGTGTTTTTTTTTCTGAGTCTATACTGTAATTTGCTGGGGTAGGATTTTTTTTTGTGGAGATCCGTGAGTTATCGGAGACCAGTAACTGGCAGTGCAGCAGATTTATGCTGTGTGCTATTTCATGATTTGTACTGTTATTTTAGTTTAATTCCACTTTCGTAGCAAGATTTTGGTGGTGTATATGTAATCATTGCTATAGGCTATTCACGCTTTCTGAATCAAACCTTTGAAGAAACAACCCGTTAATGACGTGTTTAGTTATTTCCTATAAATGCCTTGTATCACTAGCATTTTGTACCTCTGTTAACACGAAAGTGTCTTATTTTACATTAAATTAAAATTTTACTTGTATTTTATTTATAAATTATAATAATTCATTTATAATAAATATGAAAGAAACCGTCAGAAAACACTTGTGTTGGTAGCGCCTAGTAATAAAGTTATCCTGCAAAATAAAACAACTGAGTGCGCACGAATCCGGTGCGTAGTTTTTTGGTGTAATTTTCTACACTTAAATAAGCTTAGTTTGCACAAGGCGGGGTGATATCCTGGGAGTAGTAATTCAGCAGGGCTTCAGAAAAGTGTGAAGTAACCATGAATGGATTATATTATTATTATATGTACGAGGGTTATTCGGAAAGTAATGTCCGAATCGCCGTAGCTAATCGAATACCGCGCGAACATTGTAACGCGCGTGCGCACCAACTCCCGGCATGCCTTGCTCGTCAAACGACGCCATTTCATTGGTATTATTGCAGTGTGCTGTTTGCAGTGTCAGTTCAAAATGTTTAAAACAATTGATCAGCCCGTAGACTGTGAAATACGGTCAGTGAATCTGTTTTTAACAGCAAGAAACGTTTCAGCAGCGGAGGTTCATCGACAGATAAGTCAGGTGTATGGCCCTAATGCGATGAGTGACAGCAAAGTGCGTAAGTGGCACTCTCGAAAGTTCCTGCCTGCCCTTTTAGTCCATGATGAACCGCGATCAGGCCGACCGTCAGTGATCACAGAATATTTGGTCAAAGCCGTGGACGAAAACTAAGCACTTCTGACCACTAAGTGTTAAAGTTGAAATCGTAACGAATTTCCGAATGTGGGTAGAACAATTTTGCAAAAAATTGTCTCTGAAAATTTGCAATTTCACAAATTGTGCGCACGTTGGGTTCCCAGGCTGCTTACTGAGGAACACCAAATGAAAAGAATGGCTTGTGCTCTTGATTTTTTGGACCGATATCATAAGGAAGGTGATCAATTTTTATGAAAGGTGAAAGAAGCAGTTACAGACTGGTTATCCTCACAGGTGGCAGACTTATATGACTTACGCATACAAAAGCTTGTAAAACGTTATGGCAAATGTTTAGACAAATATGGAAACTATGTATAAAATAGAGAAACATGTAAGGAATTAAATTGTAAAAAAATTGTGATGGTTTATGTTTTATAAGAAATCGGACCTTACTTTCGGAATAACCCTCGTGCACATTTTCTTGCTGAACTTTTCTTTTGTTCATAAAGCAAGCATTAGCATTGTGGAAAATATGATTCTTGTTGCGTAAAACTTTTGCAAATTAAATATTTATTGAAATTATTATTCCAACATTTCTAGTTTGTCTTTGATTTAATACATTGAATTGTGAATTGTCTGCGTGTAGGGTCCTGAGGAAGCAAGTTTTCAACTGTCACCTTTTACCATATATCATCTTTGTTCTGGGTTCGTAAGGTCCTTAAGAGCCCCAGATTTCTAATATTTTTAAGGGAAGTCCTTATTTTCTCTTATAACAATCCTTAGCTCCTTGAATTTTGACAATTTATGAAAGTGTAAAGACATTTCTATCCATACAAATGGTTAATGTAAATACTATCACACCATTGTCACATTGTTCAGTATATACCCCTCGAATGGCTGTAACAGTTGCAAAGTTTCCCCCAGGACATTCCATTCTTCCTGCGAGTGAGATTCTGTCACTGCGCGGAGATCTGTCAAACAGGCTGCAGTGCACTCCTTTTGCTTCTAGAGCCTACGTAACATGTGGAAAGTGCTATTCCATCGCGTTTAAACGTCCTGCACAAAATTGTGTTTAGGTTTCCTCAGCTCTTTCTGTCCCCACGTCAGCTTCTCCTTCGCATTGCAACTTGACTTGCTTTTCTTCGTCTTTTCCCGTACGACGGATAACACCGCATTGTTCCCAAGAGCTCACTTTATCAGGACCTCTCACGGCCAATGCCGAACACTCTCACCTCCACTAAGGACCAGTTGCATAGCAGCAGTCATATTTGCGGCATTGTCCGGGATAATGAATACAATCTTTGATCTATAGCCCAGTCTATAACGATATTATCCAGGTGTTGGGTCTGTATGGCTCTGCGGAAATCGAGCTTTTTCTAAAGCGAGAACCCGCATGCCCCATACGTTTACTATGTGACTGGTCTCCTCCAGATAGGATTCACAATTTATAGATGTCCACATATCGGCTGTCAGGAAAGTCCGTCTCCGGCATGACGCACACACCGCTTTGCCACGCGGAGCTCTGGAGATTTCATCTCGCAACTGCCCTAGCCACAGTAGTGCTAATGCCTCATTTGACGTCGAAGCAGAAATACACTACCATGTTGATTCTATTTATAACGCACATGTTTCAAATGATAAGTATAGTTTTGGTTCTACCAAGTAAGATTCGTGCGTGAAAAGCCAGGGGTTTGCATTTTTAATGTATTGTGGCTTCAAAAAGAGCTATTCGTGGTATGGCTTTCTTGTAATGCAGATAAGCACAAGACAACGTTGGCATTGCAGCAAAGTATTTCAGCGTATCCACCCACAAGGAAATGTCAGGGCATATTATCATGGGTCAAGAAAAATGTAAATAATTGATACTCTACAAAAGTTGGTAGTTGTGTGAATACAAAAGTATGTAATTTCTGCATGTGTGTTTTAAAATTTAATTTTTTAGTTTGTGAACAGGAAATATTTTGGTATTTTGGATTATATGTCCAAAAAATTGGGTGTTTGTAGTAGGCACTTGTGTGAAGTCAATAGCGTATATTGCTATAAATATCGACGGGCTGAATAAAATGTTGGCCCTGCTTCCTTGATCTTTTGCAGTGTAATTTAACTCAACTTCACTGATAGCATTTCCGTCAGCGGTGAAAAAATATGGTATGCGAGGTTTCGATCCTGAAAATAGGTAATGGAAAACTGTAAGATTCTGTCTGGAAAACAGGGAATTCCAAAATGGAATTTCACTGGGCACCTGTATTTGTTATAGAACTAATGAGCGTGATAGTTTTAGAATCACATACATATATCAAACAGGAGCTATTTTTTAGTTGATAGTAATGCATATTATAATTTTCATCTTCTAAAGAACTCCAGAGATTCACTGATTCCACGCATGAGCAGAAATTTTGATTGTGATCTCTGTAACCCTGAGATATGTACATCTGACGTGATTTTCCGCCTTGATATTCAGCGGATGCGTTGAAGCAGGATTTCAAACGTAACGCGCTTCCCGAGCTTGTGTGGGTTTCAAACCTGTCTTGAGATTTTGTCGTGCGTCTTTGTAAATGTTCTGCCCTCTATCTGTCTGTTTTGTAATTGTTTTTTGCCTTTCTGTCTTGAAAGTTTTCTGGGAAATTATCGAGGCGCACTATTTCCGAGCGGGGTTTCTCCCTGTGGGAGGCGCGGCGTGCATTTTTAATGCCGTTGACCGCCATNGGGTGCTCGGTCACCATGGTTACGGCTGTCGGGGTGGCGTGGGTTCGCGTGGCACGCCGGTCTCTGACGAGCCGCGCCGCTGCCCCCACCTGGGGCAGGGACCCTCCGCGACACGCGAAGCCGCCCTCATTCTGCAGGTGGCGGCCGCCGCTGACGGCCATGGTGCACGGCCTCGTCTCCTCTACCCAGGTGCGTGCCGGCCCTAGTCTTCCTTCTTAGACTTTCCACTGTAAAGAGCATTTTCCAAAGCGCATTGGCATGTAAATTAACGCTATAAAGTTCAATTGTTTTTATCAATTTTATAGAATCCAATAGTTAAGACCTAGAAGAGCAATCTTACATAATTCTTTCCTCTAAGAGTAACTGTTTCTGATGGCGAGAATTTTTGCATTATCGCGGCGCAAGATAATATGCGAAGTATACAGTTTGAAAAATGTCTAGAATTGCCCTTCTTTTTTAGTTCTATGTTGGTTTCAGTTGATGTATTTGGAGTTAATTTATTTCTCACGCCCTCTTTGAGTCATTTCCACCATTCGAGGCACAAGGGAAGGTGCGATAAGTGCGACACTCACCAGCGTACCTTTCGCCCCGGTCATCTACCCGCAAGACTCTGAAATAGCGTGCAGTCCCGCTGTAGCACCATAATTGTGGGACTTAAGCCCGCGACACTAATTTTTTAGTGCAAAGTCTGTTGCAAAGTTCGCTTACATCAGAGTTATTCTTTCAGTATATTTTGCGACAAGTGGAAAGGCAGGTTTTAGCTATATCGGAGAGCTCTGAAATAGTGTTTGTGATGTGCGTGGTGTCTTGAAAGCAGTCTTTGTACATTGTCTCAAGTGTGTATTATTTTCGTAGATTTGTTCATACGATGCACGTAAAGTAGTTTCGTAAAAAAACGCGTTTCTAACACTATTCAACACAATTAATGCTCCATGTGCATAAGGGTTCCACCTGGCTGTAGTTATTTTCCACTTTCTAGGCTCGAAACGCGTGAAAGGCAAGACCGACCCTTGCTCACTCACCACTTGCCTCGTCGCCTCTACCAGGAAGGCGCTCAGCTAGTTTTCTATCGGGAACTCGCCTGTAACTTATAGTGACCTGTAACTGTATGGCAAGCAATATAAAAGTATCGTGCGTGTCTAAAGTTTCTGAATAGAAAATTACCTGCTAAAACTGATTCTGAAAACACTCGTTTTAGCAATTTTGTCCAAAAAAGTAATCCTTTGAGTTCAAAAGAGTACTTGGACCTTTGCTTTGGGCGTGAAAGTTCAAGCCTACATCTACGATGGAAGATTCCATAAAAGTTTGCATGGGTGGTTCTATTGGAGGTTTTGGCCAGCCGCTGACCGTTTTCGTGGACGTTTTCTTATATGGTAAATGTGTAATTTTCTATAGAAAGTTTCTTAAGAGGTTGAAATTATAGCCAATCAGAGGGCGGTGAACTATAGTATTAATTGTAGTGGAAATTTTATTTTATCGAATGGCGACATAAAAATTGAACAAAAGTAAACGGTAAATAGAAATTGCTAAAATGTTTACTGGTGCAATAACAGCATTGTCAAGATTGTTGTGAACATTTATTTTTACACAAGTTTCAGTTATCACAACAAAATGATTAGGTTCTCTGTATAAACTGATACTGCAGAATTCGTTACTGAATTACAGTTGCGGAAGTATAATCATAAAACTTGCATTATCCTTTACTTCCGCGGAAGCACCGTGTGACGGTTACTCCATAGAAACCCACATCTGCTTGCGTGCAGGATGGGATAGCAAGTATCGTAGCAGCTTCCGCCCGAGTACTTCATTGATGCGCCGGTGAAGTGAAACTGCGAAATTATTAGAAAAGTAAAATTGATGTAATAAATGCATAATAATGTTTGTAACTATTTCGCTGTCGCTTGACACATTGATGCCAACCACTGCATTCGTGTTTTTTTTTTTTTTTTTTTTTTTTTTNCCTTTCTTTAGATGGAAGTTTACGGGATCATAAAGATGGAACCAAACAGGCTTTTCAGAAAGTGTTAAACCTCAGGCGTAGTCGGGTAGCGGTAGAAATTCGTGGTTTTAACCTCCATGATATACTCTCAAGTGTGGTGCGCATGAGTGAGTTGCATTGGTTTTCTCCCCCCTCCCCTAGATCTTTTGGGTGGGCAAGGGAGGAGAGAATGGCAGATTTTTCGGACCATTAATGCTGTTTTGCCGCATTTTTACCGTTGCGTTCAATCTTACGTATGTAAAAAAACAACGAACGCTGGAAAAACAGTTATGAGTTGGTTAAACTACACGATACCCGTTAACTTGCCCGGCCCGACACGAATTCGAATGCATTTGAGAGTTCGAAAATCTTTTTTGAGAGGCTCAGTGAAATAGTAACACATTTCCCGCAAGAAAGCTGCGTTTCTCAACCTTCTCGATGTCCAAATTGCCTGTTTACATTTTGATGTGTTAAATAGAACCTTCTATACTCGTTCTCTTCTTTCTTTCTTAGCCTCGCGGGCTACTTTTGAAACTTTTTTTTGCACAGGAAACTACTTTCTGGTACCTTATCGACTTGCCTTTGCGAGTTGGTTTTTACAGTGAATATAGCATTGCTCGTGGAAATTTTTACAGTAAAATACGAGGAGTGTTCCAAAATCGCAATGTTCACGAACATGAGGCGTCTGAATCAATTCCTTTCATATTTGC
>NQII01002913.1:61180-170537 GCA_002778355.1 Clitarchus hookeri | reverse complement strand
GGGGGGGGGGGGGCAAGGACTTGTAGAGAATTTGGTGTCACTAATGAAACATTACATTACATAGAGCATGGATTTTAATTCTTGTGACACTCCTTCGAGGCCGGAGAAGTCAGTTTCGGATGCTACTGTTCAAGACAGTCGCGTACCTGCGGTAGAAATATGGTAAAATAAATAGGTTATTGTAGTCTTTTTAGGGGATAAATTGATGTTTAAGCTTAAATCACAGTGTCACTGTTACTTCGGCGTCGCGAAAAGTGTTCTTTTTACTTTTTCCTTGGTAAATTTTCTTGTTCATGGTTTTGTTCAACCACATACATTGTCACTCCCACGTCTTGTTTACAGTTTTAAATGTAAGTTGTGCAAATTATGTTTATGAAACAAATGCGATGACGTTTATACTATCGAATGTTTAGAAGTATTTTGAAGAAGAAAAACTCAGATTTGCAGCTGTTATTACAAAGTACTGAGAAATATTTTCATTGTTTCAGACCACTCGACTTCACGATTCGACTAGCCAGCTCTTTCTGTTGACATAGTTTCTTCCCCGACTTCAAGATTTTTGGTAAGTACGTGCTGTTTCCCAGCAAAATGTGTATTTGTAGCTTGTGTGTTACTGAATTTTCATAATTTTATATTTAATGCTAAATTGATCAATCCTCTCGAAATATTTTAGTGTCTTCTTAAATGCATGAAATGCTCCGTAATTGGTTGCTGCATGTAAAGGTAATTTGAAATAATGCTTTGAACTTCCACACTGACCTTAAATGTGAAAGACGGTGCCATTTATAATACTGAACATCCCTGACAAGTATACGCTTTCACTCTCTTAAGTGTTGTTGCCAACAGCAGTTTTGCACACATATTTATTTTTCTCTAGTCAAATAGCCTCAAAATGCAAAAAAAAAATATATATATATATATATAAATTACAGTTTGGCGCTGGTAGGATTTTCATAAGACTTCGAATTCTATCTTTTAAAATTTTGATTTATCTGGTATAACATAAATGACTTTAGTTTTAGTGGTGCTTTATAATTGACGGAAGTGTTACTTCACTCCTAAGGTAAGTTTAATGTTTTGTAATAAATGTTGCTACGAAAAGGCGTTGACCACTTAATTTCATGCACATGCGTTGTCAGGAATGGAAACACCCAAGCTGAAAGTTCGTGTTGAAATTGTGGCTTCCACTGAAGCTGTTGTTTTTGAGACATAGTTGTGATCGTACGAGGTATTTGTGATGTGGCCGCCTAGGTTTCTGTGTGCTTTTTCTACGCAGAGCACATATATAAAGAATGTTAATGGCGTGTTTAGCTTTACGCATTTTCGGTAGCATTTAAAACACGAAGGCCATGGTATATCAGGAACAAGATGAAATGAGTTCCTCAGAAATATTTTTATCGTGTTGCCTGTTATTGTTAGATGCAGTAAGTGTAGTATAAGTTTGAGAATAGAAAGTCGAAAAGGTGAAGTTGTCTCATGAAATATAAATTTATTTCCTAATCATGCCGAAATATGAAATTAGGATTACTATCCTAAAAGTTGGACGTTGCAAGGAGGGCGAAAGTAACGTTCCGTGACTATTTGAAGAGCAGCATACCTTTAGTCATTGCTGTGCAACCATGTACCTTACAAGTATGTGCGCGAGCATTGAGCATCAAGGGGTTAAAGTTCCACTTTCGGGTTAGACCTCCGCCTCTTGGAAACATAGCTTAACTAGGTCTAAAAATACACCACGCGGATAAGTCACTGCATATGTGCATATTTTGCATGAGAACAGTTTCCTACTTGGCATTACCATAACTATTTTCGTTCTGTTGTTAATATAAATATGAATAATATATTATGTGCATATTAAACTTTAAACGTTCAGTTTAACAAAAAAAAATGTTTATTTTGTGTTAACAGACGTATAAAACGCTTATGATATGAAATATTTAGGAATACCCAAACACGCATGCATGGGTGATTTTTCAAAGGTTTGATTTGAATTTGAAGACACGGCGAATAGACTATACAGCAACTCACAAAAGTATGCATACATATATGTTTAGTCGTAGCGTGTGTATGAGATAATGTAATGCCACGGAGGAGCTTGTCCCGCTGTACTAGATAAAAAGCACCCGAACGTCAGAAGGACGAACACTCAATGTGAAAGATGCAATTGTGAAAGTCATAAAGGTATTCATATAGCAGAGGTGTAACCCTGTTTGGTCTCGTAAGGCCTTGTCTACAATAGCTGGTACGCGGACGCCTTACTCTTGATTGGTGCACGTGGCTCACTGTTGTCACAGCCTGCTATACAATGTCTCGGGAAGATAATTCGTGAGCTTCAACTTTCGTCTGCGGACGCACGCGGTCGTGTCCCAAGTTTGTTTTTTGTTTGCATTACATTTTAACCCCCGTAAGATTGAAAACTTAAAAACGCTACTTGTATTGTACGAATGCATAACCTTTAATCTCGCAGCCACGAACGCGAAACTAATAAATAAAATCTAAAAAAATGTACAGGTTAGAGCATAAAAAACAATTTAAAAAAGTTAAATTAAACCAAACAAAAAAGTACTTGCATAACTCAAATTAGAAAATAAAATAAACTGAATATATCAATATTTACGAGTGATCGCATACAATTAATTGACGCTCCGATTTGAGTGTACTCTAGTATGTCTCTGGAAGCTTAGTTTTGGACGTCATAATTGTACACGCTAACGTTGCGACATGTGTCCGTGGTGAAGTACAGTACTCGCAGTGAAAGTGGTACACCTAATACGAACTGACCTTAGATTGGATATGAATATTCCCTCTAAATGAAAATTATTAGTAACCATGTTTATTTAATGCATTACATATCCAGCTCGTAAGGTCTATAAATATACGCATAATTTATATTATATCTGCATAAAATGGAAAGCACTAAAACAACTGCAGATTGAGCGCTACAGTGAAACTGAAAACCTGGTAATTTTGTATTACCAAAGGGGTAACTCTGCGTGAGATCGGCAAAATTGTGAATCGCAATCATGCAAAATATCATTCGTCGCTTTCGTTGGTACAGTAGAATAGATTTTAACAAAGATAAGCGTAGTTCCAGAAAAACATGCCTTCGGTGGCTGGGGGAGGAAGCCTGCCCAGGAACCGTGAGGAGAGTCCTTCGTAGAAGACTTCAATGGCCAAGTAGCGCGCAAGAAATATATCAGCAAGATGAACAAGCGTCTCAGGTTCCAGTATGTCACCGATCACGCTGATAAATCTTTTGACTCCTGCAAAACGGTATCATTTACGGATGAAAGTAAATTCAATTTTTTTTCATCGGATGGGAAGGTCATTATCAGTATTAGGCGTAAGTCATACACTCAGCTTTCATATAGAAATCTTCTGTCGATGGTGAAATATGGGGTGGGCCCCTGATATGTGGTTGTATGGCGGCGTCGGGTGTGGGGGAAACTCAATTCCATAGATAGCACTATGGTTCAAGATGTGCATTTGGACATATTGAGGAAAGAACTGACGAGTGTAGAGAAATTAGGATAGCGGGATTGTTTCACATTCTACAAAGACGGCCCATAACGTATGCATGTAATTACTCTATATTATATGTTGTATGATAGTTGTAAATACATTTATTGACCAATGCACTCACTTTTCGAATCCAAAAGACTGGTATTACAACAATGAAATATCTTATGATAGGTGTACCACTGTCACTGTAGGTCCACGCATGAACGAAGGAATATCAGACGTCATGCTATGACGTCATTGAAGCTGCATTTTCGTCCATCGCCATATTGTGACACACGAAACATTGTCGATGTTGAGGCAGATTTGTGTATTTAATGCATGGAAAATGTGGAAGTTTTTAAACAAATGACAACTATTGAAGCTAAACTTTCAGGCTAAATGTCAACATGCTCTGATAAAATAGTATCAATTTAATTGTGACAGGGTATGTTTCAAATGTTGTGGGTGTCACAATACTGCGGACAGGCTTAATTTTATCATGCACAGACAAGGGCACCCCTTGTTTCGCTGACGAGCTATTGTGGGCAGACCCTAAAGGCCATGTTCCACAATTATATCTGTCTCGTGTAACTGGAAACATTTTGACAGTTCGACGAAAGTAGCGCCAAATGTTTACTTTTTATTTATGTATCCTTTCGCCATCAGCTGATGCTGTCGATTTTGTCAACACACTGTCAGCTAATCCACCTGCCATTTTACTGTAATGCTAAACAAATTTTAAGGTATTTATAGACTGACGTCTGTCTAAAAAATTCTTAGGTTATAAAAGTAAAAATTAGTTAACCCTGCAAAAATTTTAATATTTAACTCTTTTTTTTTTAAATTTATTACAAACAGCGAATTTGTGTTAACACTTGCGATGTGGTAATTGTAGTTCTTATCACACTTTGTATGCTACAGCTAATATGTTAAGACTAGAAATAAAAGCAATTCGGGGAGCTTGCTTAACAACGCACGTTCATTCGCCAACAACTCACGAAGCAGTAATTCTGCTGATACTAAACAGTTGGAAGGAAATATGTAGCGTGGAATAATGTAACAATTGCGTAAAAACTACCCATCCGCATCCCACTTCATTTTATTAATACACTATAGTACAACCCGAAAACAAGGACATGGGTTCGCGGGAGAACAACATGGCGTGTAATGGACGTAGATGTAACGATTACCGGCCCAATAGAAATTACTAGTAATCAAAATCGCTGTACACGGAAATACAAGTTACTTTAAAAAGTATACAGATCTCGCGGCATAATAATACCATCATCTGTTCGTAAACTCATTTTACACGAGTAAACCATTATTTGAAAAATAATTCAACAATACCCTGCGATATTTCTGAAGTTTTTCGAATTATCAAGCTTGTATGGAAGACATGGATGGAGAGTGGGGATTTAACGTGAAAAGAAGGTTGAAGTTGCGTATCGTTTGAATATGCTCTTCATTTTGAACACCTATACACTTTAGCACGAAGTTTAGTTTGTAACACTAACAACCGCTGTTTTGTGACCACGTAAAATAAAATGTATTAACTAATTTAGGAACTCTTTCTTATCCGCGTATTTTCTGCGTGTCTGATGTGCGTCGGCAATGCACTCAGAATAGTCAACGTTATATTAATTTTTGTTTGTTTCGTGTATGTCAAGTTGCCACTATGTGTGTCATGATCTTGCCAAGTTATGAGACTTGAATACCGGATTTCGTATAAGCTTGTGCAAGATCCGTCATAGCGGCCGTTATACCGGCTAGTATGGGATCCGTCATCGCATTTTCCGCCTTATAGGGCCAGGTTTTGTTAATAGGGCACGTCCTATTTTTCATGGCAGGGTCGTACCGACTTTCGTACCTGGTCAATCATGTTGCAGTTCTACAGCGTAGGGCGCTCCCCATGGCTACTACTTGAAACGAGTTGATGAAACCAAAAAGGACACCTTCATCTTGATTATTCATCAGTGAGGTTGAAACTTTTTGAAATAGGTTTAAAACTCTGCAAAAATTGTCCAATACTCTCCCTTTTAGAGTAAAAATTACATGTTTTGAGTTCACAGAAAAGTGTTACTGCCCGCCAGGTAGAACACCATTTCATAAAATAAAAAGCTAAGTAATGTAAAATCTACTTTTTAAAACTGCAAGCCTATTTCTCCTCGTTATTTATGGTATACCGAGTCTACTATTTATACCCGCAGTTCATGTGCAAAACAAACCACCGTTCAGTTTGAGAGGCGATACCTCTAATCGGCCTTCAGGTTTCCACCCCAGCACAGAATACCAAATGCAGTGTTATAAGCAGTATCACAGCGTATTTGGTATTCATTGAATTAGATCCTGTCTTTTATTTGTAGGACATTTTCTTTCTAATTGGTAGGACTAGGTAGGGATCAAACTATCCCTTTTAGCGGGATGCCTTTCACCCGCCCACACTTTCCCCTTTTGCACGCCAAGACTCAAGGCAGGGATTCATGTGGTGCAGTCGCCGTGTTTTCTAAACTCGCAGTTTGTACATCAGAAGCTGTAGGTTGCCTTGAAGAACCAGTGAGAAGACAACCAGGGGACATCCACTTCGTAGTGATCGTGAGAGTAGTCGGAAAGTTGTCAAAATGTTACGGCAATATACGGAGAAAACCAGTATTATTGTTGGGTGTTTTTTTTTAAGAGTTACTTCCATTGACAAGTAATTACTGTAACTATAAAAGTAGACGACAAATGTAAATAAATAAAGTTGGAATCACATTAAAAGTTAAGTTATCTGCATGAGAATGAGAACAAGTGTATCTAATATTAATTTATAAAAATACTCAAAATATTGTGTTCGTTACCTAAAAAGTATTAGGCTCATTTCACAGCCTTGTAGTGTCACTGAATTCAAGTATAAAATGATAGCGGTGGGAATGCGATCTCTCTCCTCCCCCCCTTCATCTCACACACACGCAATATATAAATGGTGCTACATCACTATTCCATTTATTTTCTTTCTCGACGCCGTACAGGCCTACGTATTACTGAAATGGGCTACATAAAGTTATAGATGGTGGGAAATATTTTCCTGTAACATCATTTCGAGGTAGTAAAAAATTGAGTTCATCTTCAGCACTTTTAGTAATTCTTACTATATATTCCATTAAAATAATTTTACTAAGTATATCTTGTAGGATATAGTCTAAAGTGAAAGAGCTATATCAAAAATCGTAGTTCTTTACACCATGTACGAAGTGCGTGGTTTCCTAAAGTGTATCAGAAGGTTATACTTGTGTTAACATAAAAATTCTTTATTTAACAGGATGCGCACGAAAGTGGTACACTGGCCCTTCAGTGTAATTATATAGACTGTTAAGCTTTGTTTGCATAAGGCGGAGGAATAGCCTGCGAGTAGAACTTTGCAGGCCTTCGGAAAGTTGTAAGTAACCGTGAATGGACTATAAATAACTAAATAAATATGATGAGCTAAATACATAGCTGCTGTGACAGTGCATACGAGTCAAACAGGACAGTGTGGACGCACGCACTTAATGCATGTGTTTTAATCCTCCCGTCTTGCCGTTTCCTTCCAAATCTTGTTTAGAGAGGTGTAGCCTCTCCCATTTAACGCAGCCGTATATAACCTTCCCACTGACCGGGACTCCTCAAGCAAGACCCTGCAAAACTGTAATTGTGGTGTTAGCTTAAACTGTAATTTAAATGCTACTGTTCCATGCATGTCTTTTCATATATATGTCAACAAATTTGTAAGTACAGTTGGTTTAATTAGTTGTAACAAAGATCTTGGTGTATAAAAACATTTGATGTCTTAAGTTTTTTTCGCGCCTATGCACTATTAGTGACTAAATCACTTGGTATTTACAGCTAATGTACAGTACGAGTCGTTAATTTATGCTAACTCGGCGTGAGCGGAATCTTTAAGACTAATTAGGGAAACTTATATACGACATAGGGTCTAAAATGATTTCTGAGGGTGGTAGAAGCCCTGGAACGTTGGGATAGGAAAGGTGTAATGCAACGATAAATTGAAAACCACCTGCTATTAAGCAACGAAATTAGGCATGCAGGCAAACATTTACATGGGAGGCTACCATACAATATAACATTATGGAGAGTACACCCCTTCATACATTAAATAGGGGTTGGCACCCTCCAATTGCTTGGAACTTTGTAACCCTGTGCTTGAAGCAATTTCACATGACCTGTTATTATTCAGCATGCAAAAAGTAATCAAACGGAACCTTGTCAGTATCTGCTAATTCCCCGCCGTTAAAGCAGAAATAACTTTTTTTTTATACGGCAGATTAATGGTTGCGTGGGAGGTAGGCAGCCTGTACCTCTCACTATGGACCAAGACATACCTGGTTCATGTTTTGTCCTAATGCAGGTAAATGGCCCCTTAGTAGTCGAGCATAAACTAACGCCGGTTTCGAGTATCAGTGATGTATTTGGAATGCGAAGAGTTTACATTGTTACAGCATATGGTTGAAGTGCGAGCCACGTATGATATCCATGCACGAATATGGTGCTCATATGACTGGCGCACGTGCTGTAACATTCCGAGATTAGCCTGTACAGTACTGCATGCATCTTGAATACGTTGCCCGAGATACTCCGCATTGTCCACGTCAGTGGAATACACCTGTACCTTCAAGCAACCCCAAAGTATAAGTCGGCTGGATTTAAGTCCGGTATCTAGATGGTCAGTCCACTGACTCGCCTGAGCCAATCCATCGTGCATTTACCACATGTCTTCTCGTAGATTCAGTGGTACATCTTCAAGTAGTTGCGGCAGGTCATCCTTCCAAAGCCGATGAACTGAAGTGAATGCACGTGCAACTGGTAAATGTCGAGCTGGAAACTTTTCGGCGTGTCGACGACTCGCAGCTGATGCATATCCGGTTCCTCATTACTCCACTTCATCATACACGTTGTAAAGAACTATCTGCTGTGTAAACTACCAACGCAATGCTAGCAGGCAGGCAACCTCGTCGCCACTTGCCCGCAGTAACTTCTCAGTCGTCCACAATCTTATAAACCTATTGTCTTAGGACAGATACATTAACCAGGGCATTATTTCACATGTCATGCACGACAGTGTTACAGGATGCCTGCCTCGCAGGCAACCATTAGTCTGCCATCCAACTAAACATGTGATATTTTTTTAGGAAACTGAAGGGATTAGGGAATACTACCAAGGCGACCTTTTTTATTGCTTTTTTAACGCGGACTACTAACATGGCATGTCAAATTTCTTTAAACGTAGGGTTACAAAGTTCTAAGCAATTGGAGGGTGCCTACCCCTATTTAATGTATGGCGGGGTGTACTCTAGCGCCGTTTTGTGTGGTAATCTGCCTTGAAACGTTTGTCTGTATGCCAATTTACTATGTTTAATCGCAAGTGGTTTCCAATTTGTCGTTGCATAACACATTTCCAATTGCAACGTTCCAGGGCATCTACCACCCTCATATCACTTTATACCCTATGTCGTATATATGTTTCCCTATTTATTTTTCCTACGGATTCAGCTGATGCCGGGTTAGCATATATTAACGACTCATCCTGTATACATAGTCACTTAACAGAAATTAACACAAACAAATAGTGCAAATCAGTCTCTCGTAAACAGTTGCAACGCCTATTTTATTTAATCACTATTTATAATTCTATATTTGATATGACAGTCCCTTTAGTTACGATCAAGTTTATATCACTCATCCATTTGGTTCCACCTAGTTTCAGTCCATGTCGCCACCCTTCCCTGTCCGGAATGTTCTGAAGGGCCCCTAGCGCTCCCTCCTATTTACAATAACCCTCCACTCGCTGGATATCCCGCCCTCCGTCACACTCGTGCACTTCGTTTGTAGCCACATCGTACTCTAGTTTGCCGCAGCCTCTCTGACCCCCGTAGGGGCCGCGGTGGCTAAGCTGTTAGTCTGCTCGCCTCCCACCTAGGCGAACCGGGTCCCATCACCGGCCGGGTCACTCCCGGATTTTCGCAAGTGGGAATCGTGCCGGACGATGCCGCTGGCATGCGGATTTTCTCGCGGATCTCCCGTTTCCCCCGCCCTTGTATTCTGGCGCTGCTCCATTCACACCTCATTTCACCCTCGTCTGCTCTCAAGACCCCGTTGTTAAGAGCCGCTCAAATGTCTCAACTGAACTCTAACCGCCGGTCCTCCTCATTCACCGCCCTCCGCATATTGCCTGGTGGTTGTAGGACTGCCGACTCTCCGGATGCGGCGCTATTTATAGCGGCAGGTGCTCGGTCGAGAACCGTTTTCATACGTCGGTCTACGCCAAGGTGAATACTTCCAGAAAGCTCGCGCAACATGCCGCAGTCTCCGATCGCTCCAGCATTGAGAAGGGGTGTCGGGGTGTCGACGCAGTGGGTCCACCTCTGTGGTAGAGGTCCACCGCGCCGTATAAGCAGACACTCTCCTGTAGGGGGGGGGGACTGGTTCGCGCTTACCAATACACTTAACGCTGGGTCATAAAACACGACACAAACCAAATGGGCTGTTCAGAGCTTAGTTCGCACCAGTTATTTTAATATACCTAGGAACAATTCACTTCTTAGGGTGACTTCAATGCACGAGGTGAAAGCAGCAGACTTAATGTTTTCTTTAACCTTTTCTGAAGCTATTCCCCATGCAATTCAGTCACTTCTACTTCTCATAGCATAACCCTGTGTTTAGGGAAACAGTGATTTTTAGCTCACTGTCAACTTCGTTTTTCTTTTGCGCAAATGACAGCTATTTTTAGCGTTTGAGGTTATCTNTGTTCAGAGCTTAGTTCGCACCAGTTATTTAATATACCTAGGAACAATTCACTTCTTAGGGTGACTTCAATGCACGAGGTGAAAGCAGCAGACTTGATGTTTTCTTTAACCTTTTCTGAAGCTATTCCCCATGCAATTCAGTCACTTCTACTTCTCATAGCATAACCCTGTGTTTAGGGAAAGTGATTTTTAGCTCACTGTCAACTTCGTTTTTCTTTTGCGCAAATGACAGCTATTTTTAGCGTTTGAGGTTATCTTGTAAACAGTTGAAAGTAGTATTAAAATTGAAATGTTTAATCATAATAACTTTCTATAACACGATAAAGGTATCGTATTTACAAAATAATTTTATGGGCCATTATTATGTACCCAAAAATTTTGTCGCGTTTTTAAAAAAGTAACATTGGTATAGGACAATGGGACGAACACTCGATAATTTGTGCAGTGCGCTGCTTGCTAGATACTCAAACACGTCGGTTAATTTTCTTATGCACAAACAGCAAAATAAAGAATGTCATGTGCTGCCAAAGCACTGCCTTTTAACGTTCAGGGTAGTTCAGTGCATAGTGAACAGCAAATTTTCAATTGGGTTCGAGAAAGCCTGGGCTTGTGGCAATCTAACGTGAACGCGGGTTCTGTCTCGGAAGGTCGCTTCAGGCGACGTCCCTCTGTCTGCTTATGACGTGTTCCAGGGCAGTAAAACCCTCAGCCGACGTGCACTGGAGGGCACTGTTCAGTTTTGCCGCTATTGATTCTAGTCGTCTCCGTCGTAATCGCTGCCAGCCAGGTGGTCCTACCCGCAGTGCGGCTACGTCTGCCTTCTCGTCCAAAGGGGTCCGTCTCCAGTTTCTTGTGACGGCATACCGATCCGTGTAGTTCGCAATACGCTATGGTACTAAGATTAGAGGAGGTAGGCGCCAGCAGGCAGCGTGTTTTGCCCTCCTTGCGCTTGACGTCACCGTTGACACCGGCCGTGTAGCTAGAGCGTTTAAACTAAAAGATATTCAAATGCGTACGTTCTCTCTCAGTTGCATGTGCATGCTTTGAACAGTTACGTTGCATATTATACGTATTATATATGATTTTGAATATCAGCTGTTACAAATAATTGATGAACAATGATTTTAAAACCAGTATTTTAAGTACTCGACGTTATACGAGAAATATTTTAGTTTACAATTCAAGCAAAAATAAATTAACAAGTATTTTTTACTACTTTTTTACTTTGTCTAGTCCTCTGCTCATCCAGCTTTTCATTCTAACGTGCATCTCTGTTTTATCAAAGCGCCTGAAATCTTACAGGTGGTGGAAGAATACACAATGTGCATATAAGTAGATCTTAAGCCTGACTTTCTAAAGTGCTCATTTTATTGGCTTTCAATGATCTTTGTTGTATAGTATACACCACTTCTAATGACCTTACGTATTCGACATTAAGTACGGGACATAAAGATATACAATTTACTATGTCGCCTAGGTTTTTTCCCCCAGGGTGTTTAATGAGTAATTTTTTCATCATTTTAAATAGTGAGTCTTAAATGATAGTTGCTGTAAATTGTGCACGGTATAACAAATATTTTTGAACTAGACCGTAACTTTTACGTGTCTTAAAATCCCACCCAGGCAAACCGGGTTTGATTGTCGGTGTGGTCCACGGATTTTCACATGTGGGGAACGTGGCTTTCTCTGGGTACTCCTGTTTTCCCTGCCCTTGAATTCCGCCGCTGCTCCATCTTCGCTTCATTGTAGCCTCACTGGCATTCTGACAGCGCCGGCCATAATCTCTCAATCATCTGCAAGCATTTACCCTCTGCCACTGATGTTGAAATTGACCAATTACAGCATTACTATGGCCAGTCTCTAAGGAACAATCTAACTGATGTAAAATTTATGTAGAAAGCTATTTCGGCTACATATTTTCACAAGAAAGTAACAGATGCTAACCTTCTGTATTGTATTTCCTTTGTCCATCTGGTAAATCCTTGCTGCAAATTCAATAGGACTACTGCAAAAACCAAGAAAATAAATATACACATCAGAAGCAGTTATGGCTGCTATAAAACCAGTTATAAGACTTGTCCAATAAAGATCTTTTGAAACGGTGTCTCCACGGGAACAGCACAGTATAGCAAGAACTTCCAAAAACAGTATGTAGGGCCCTAGACCATGAAACTTGATGTCACTGATGCAGTGGTTTGTTTTAGTTATGACTGTTGCCAAAGCCAATGTTATTGAGAGATTAAACATCAAACCTGGGAATTTATGACGGAAGGTCTCGAGGAAATACACAGAGAGTAGAAAATGAATGACAAAGAAATTCAAGAAGAAAGTAGTCAGGAGACTGTTGAAAAAGAAAAGCAAAGACAGTCAAAGTTACTGTTCAGGAGGGTTTTAAAATGAGCAAAGAGTGCCTTCATCTTTACACTCTATTTTCCTAAAAAAATTTATGTGTTGGGTACATTTTTCTTAAACTATTTGATCTACAGACTTGAGACTTGATACAAATATTTCTTATTGCTATATTAGTCTGTTACCACTTATATTAAATTCAGTTTTATTTTACGCTTTTAAAAATTCAGTTTTTTTATTAATGGTTTTAAATTTTAGCATTTTCTATTGTGAACTGAAGCGGCTAATGTAATTATTTTGTTAGTAAGACATATAAAGGTATGCTTAATTGTGTGCCAAAATCACATGTTTATACGACCAGTAGTGTTTTAAATAGCTGTACATAAATGCAACCACTTGCAAATTACAATACGGACCGTGTTTTGTTATCTTTTCTTTTCATTGGTTTGTTTTTATGTTTGTGATGTTGTTTGCTCAAGTTTTCAATGCATGGACCGCATATATAATTTTCTCCCGTGAATCAGAACGAAAGTATTAATAGAAGTTAGACTAAAATGATTTATTTTTTAATCCGTAAGAATTTAGGGAGCTTTATACTGCCGCAGTTTATTAATTGTGTTTCTCGCAGTTGTAAAATTGTATGCGTGAAATATGTTTACCGTTAAGTTTGAAATTTATAGTAGGTTCATTTCATTAAACTACATTTTTTATATTCTCTGCAGATAAAGGTTTTTTACAGAAGATTTATTCCATGCACATTTAAAACGTGTCTCATTTCCCAGACACATTTCGTTTTTCAGGTTATGACGATGTCCTAGTTGTTAACATAGTTTGTATAATCACGAACGTCATACCTGTTATTGCCACATCAATATTAAAACACACATACGCCTACACAACATGAATTTCGAGAGTTTTCAATCAGAAAAGCATCAAATTTATCTCAGACATTTTCATTCATTGTACGAAGGTTAAATGCTCACGTGAAGCATTATTAAGTGCTTAAATAAAATACAGAATGTTTACCGTTAAGTTTGAAATTTTGTTAATGATTTTGTGTGGTGGAGAGACGTGTGCGGTTCTTTACATTGAGGTCTTGAGAGCCGTTGAGGGTGAAGTAAGGCGAGTATGAAGCAGCACCGGAATGCAAGGGCGCGGAAAGTGGGAGATCCCCGAGAAAACTCGCTGACCATCGTCCGGCACGGTTCTCACGTGCGAAAATTGGGAGCGATCCCGTCGGGAATCGGACCAGGTTCGCCTTGGTGGCAGGCAAGTAGTCTGACCACTACACCACCACAATATGTGTGTCCGTATTCTTTCTTCTAGAATGTGCCACAAATTCACAATGGGATTGATGTCCGGTGACTATGGAGGTGTTCCTATCCAGTGTGGCATGTTTAATAGCTACCACAGTTTGGTGTTTAAGGGGTTAGTTAGTATCCATTCCATATTCGATTTTTTCAAGTCTTCGTATTAAAAATTTATGAACAGGCGCAAAAAATCAAAACTTGACATGACCTGTAAGACCTCGCCATTTTTTAATTTTTTTATTTGTATGGTTTCAATTATATAGTCTATTCGCAGTTACTTCCAACTTTTCTGAATCCCTGCAAAATTTCTACTTCAAGAATATTACTCCGCCTCGTTTAAACGAAGCTTAACTGAGTCTAGAGAACTACATCAAAGGGCAGTAGTTCGGAGCCCACTATAATAATGGAGGTCCCGTTGCCCTAAGCCTTTTTGCACAAAATCTTTACCTCTTACCCTTACAGAATAATATTACTGACCACTGGAATGATACAAATAAGAAATAGTGCTTGCCCTACCTGAAATTCATCCAATGACAGTCCTTGAAATTTTATTGCTAACCAATTAAAGCATATAATAAATTATAACAAAAAAAATGTATAGTAAAAAAATCATTATGGCTATACTAATACGTCATTAATATATCTTAATGTTTGCTGATGTAANTTCAAGCATATAATAAATTATAACAAAAAAATGTATAGTAAAAAAATCATTATGGCTATACTAATACGTCATTAATATATCTTAATGTTTGCTGATGTAACACGTAAANCATAAAATTTATACATTTAATAATATGAGGGGTTCTCACTTTTTCAGTTTTTTTTTTCCCCCTAGATTTTGTCATCTCTTTAGTGAGAGTATATGTTCTTCCTGTTGCTGTTCTTGGTTCAGCTTTTTTCATAAAGTTGTCAGTTTTCACTACCAAAATATCTTGCAGTGACTGTGGATAGAAAAAAGATGCTGCATGNCGTAAAATTTATACATTTGATAATATGAGGGGTTCTCACTTTTTCAGTTTTTTTTTTCCCCTAGATTTTGTCATCTCTTTAGTGAGAATATATGTTCTTCCTGTTGCTGTTCTTGGTTCATCTTTTTTCATAAAGTTGTCAGTTTTCACTACCAAAATATCTTGCAGTGACTGTGGATAGAAAAAAGATGCTGCAGGTCGTCTATTATGTAAGAAACTTCTTTAATACAAGCAAGTAAGCCATCAAAAGTTGTCGTACATAAGTCGCAAATCTAGATTCAGGAATAAAGTTTGGTCTCCATTTGTGCTTCTGATATTGGGATGACTGCATGCAATTTGTGTTCCTTAACGGGTTTTTTTCTGCCAAGGCATGTTAGTTTTTTTTTTTTCTTTCGTGTTCATTGTATTTGTTTGTGGTGCAATATTTAATTTTGCAAATTCAAATAACTGCTGAGGTGTCGTTATTTGCTGGTCATAAGACCGCCACAAACTTGCCTTTTTCAGTCGTTTCACAGTGTCCCCGAGACCATCGCTGACACTTTTACCATGTGTTGTGGCAAAAAAAAAAAATGCCACACTGCATTGATTCCAAAATCTGTTTTGTGCAAACAAATATTCTGAAAGTTCTTCCGGTTTTTGTACTGACCTGCGCAGCCGTCTGAGAAATAAAATTTTCCATGGCGGCTGGCTTACCGGCTCGTGCACCAGACCTTGCAGAAGCTTGTACAAGAACCAAGTACGGCAGCAGGTATCGTGTAATACAGTGTTTAGGCTTCAGCACGTAGTGCCACGCCAGCCTCGTATGCATTTTACTTTAACCTGTGACTTGCCGTGGTAAATGTTTATGCTATATAGAGGCTGTTCAAGGTAAAGTAAGTATTTTTTTTAATAAATTTTCGAAAAATATTATGCTACAGTACACAATGTCATGCATGCTCCCAATTNTGAGTATTTTTTAAAATAAATTTTCGAAAAATATTATGCTACAGTACACAATGTCATGCATGCTCCCAATTAAATTGGCAACGAATGAAAATAAAAATGTAATACTGCGATGGTAAGAGTTGGGATTTATGTCTAATAATGTTAGTTATTTTGGTTTTATACACAAGAGTAAGAGTTTGCATGTTAGTAACATATTTGCATTTCGATCAATCTCACCGTTTCATGTGGATGGCGCATGAATAAAGTGGCTCATGGCAGTGTTACTTTCACATATGGCAGAAGGATATACGAGAACAAAATTAGACCCTATGCGTGGTTTTCAAAAGTGCCCAACTAACTGTGAGAAGCCTAAAATGGTTTCCCCAGTCCTAGATTAACTTAATTGATTAATTACGTTCTGTATCTACAGTGTTTGCTAATATGCGGTTTTTTTTATCCTCGTCGGTCTGCGTATACTTGTGAACTCGCATAGCACGTTCGTATCATATGTTGAATGCGATTTTGGCCCAAGAAACTTTCCCACGTATTCCATTGAATTGTTTGATGTGGCCGGTGTGAACTGGCCAGTCGTAGCATCATGGCAAGCACGCTACAGTGGAATGGCGCTAGTCTCGGGTGGCAACTCGAGACTTCCTGCGGAGCCGGTGCCTTGTAATGGTGTAACTAATATAATCATAATAGTTACAGGTAACCTAATATGGAGTACGTTAATTCATAATATGTTATTCGAATCCACGGTATTATAATAAAATATAATAGTCAAATAATAGGCTCAATCATATCGGAGTGGCAACGCCGCGCGCGCGGCGTTGCCACTTTGCCACTCCATCACTCGTTCTGGCCGTCTCGCGTCGTCGTCGGTTGGTCGTTCGCGTCTGCCGGCGAATGAGTGAGTGAGATGGCTATTATGCACACTATTATTAAGCATGCGCGTCGCGCTTTGTATGAAGCTGTGTACACAGGTAGGAAGAAAACGAACAGTGAAAACAAAGTAAAACAACTGATGTTTTAAAAGGTAAATTTGTAGGTGAATAAAACTGTAAATATGTACATAACAATAATTTGATAATGAAAAAAATATATATAAACAAAAAAACATGACAAAACAAAAAAAAAAATTATAAATCTTGTAAATAGAATTCAATAATCAAATTTACATAAGGTGATTAACTTTTTTAATACGCCAATGTATTAATCGTTGACAGTCCTAAGCCTGTTAAAGTATGAAGGGAAATTTAATCACCGTTTCACGTAAGTTGTTATTTGTAATAGTTTAGGGCGATTATTCGTGCGATTAAATATTCGTTTGATTGAGTACTATTACCGATATTACCCTATTATTTGCCTATTATAAAGTAATAGTTATGATATTATATTATCAGCAAAGCGTTATATTAAATAATATGATTACTAAGAAATGACACTAATATAACATCTCTAGTGCCTTGTTTCGTGGTCGGTTACCTTGCAGCCGCGTCACGGGCTTGAGCTGCCGGCGGGCGTTCAACCCAGCTACCCTTAGTTGTGCGCGCATGGCCTTCGCGACGTGCTCGACCAGCCTTGACCCCGCCTGCCAGGCCCCAACAACTAATCCTTACCGAATATATCCCAAGTTGNCGCGACGTGCTCGACCAGCCTTGACCCCGCCTGCCAGGCCCCAACAACTAATCCTTACCGAATATATCCCAAGTTGACAACAGTCTCGACATTAAATCTTGTTGCATTGCGCTAGTATGAAATAAACGTGCATGTAGCTTTCCTGTTTAGATATTCTAGAACATGTGTGGTTACGTATTTTAATTTTTATGGTGATAGCGCAGTATTCTTTGTATGTGGCTTTCACTAATTCGCATTGGACTTTCATCTTTGTTTCTTATTCTTTCAATTGTATTTGGGATATAAAATAACTGCGGATATACGACATAATTTAACCCAGAAATCGTAAGCTAGTATTAAAGTAATCAAAAGAAAAATGTAGGCAGACGTTCTCAGTTTCGAAGAACCTACTTCGGCAAATGAATAAGGTTCTCTCGTTGTACTGTGGAGTTGCTACTTTCCTTGTATGCTACTTGTTCAGTCTTGCCATTGAGTAAAGATATACCTAGAGTGAACTTCCCAAGGATAAAATTCTGACCACTCCAGCAGGTTAGAATCTATAGTTAGTGGTATAAACACCACATAGCGCTAGTCCATTTTCGTGGCGGCTGCATGGATATCGTGTAGTGCCTGCTTAAACGACTCACGCTTCTCGCAGAATTTAAGCACCGAAAACTTTATAAAAACCCTTATTAAATTTCGGAACAAATATTTTATTGAATATATGTTGCACTTGATACTGCTAGTTTCTTACTAGCATATTAGAATTGACACTTCATTGGTAGGGGAATGCTATTAAAGAGGAGAAAATACCCATGATGAACGAATCTAAACTACATTTGCTGTATTAATTAGCATTACTTGTTTTGAAGATTATCTTGCATGATATAAAATATATTTCGTTCGTATATTATAATTGCGCATACAAAATGAGTGGTCGTTAATGAAAAACGTATTTATTCATTCAACAGAATATGGGGCACAGAGAATATAACTACCTTTAGGGAAAGTAAATTATAATTTTATAAATATGCCATAAAGTTCACACACAAGGATGCCCTACTGTCACAAATAATTCAAATTTTTACATATTGTTCGAAAATTATCATTGTCCATTTGTAGGCTAGGAGATACAAACATTCCAGGATACATTCAATAATTTTGACACGGTGAAGATATTAACAAATATTATCTATTCCTTGGTAACGACTGTACACTATGAACTGAGAAATTATTTGATTCGACTGCGTTAAAACACACCTGCACACTTTACTCTCCCGTAAGCTGCGAAGTCTGACGTAAAGGTGGGTTTACAGTAGAAAATTTAATGGTTAAATTATACGTCAAGACGTGTGCATAAGAAACGGAAGTGTGTTACCTGATTTATTGGTTTCCAATGGAACTTAGCAGGTAGTGTACGTTGTTGGGATTTCCTTAAGCATTAAAAGAAATAGTTATATTTTATATCTCAAGTGGAACTTGTGAGGCGACGACCACACAGAACACAGCAGACGGTGTTNAAAAGAAATAGTTATATTTTATATCTCAAGTGGAACTTGTGAGGCGACGACCACACAGAACACAGCAGACGGTGTTGTTGGCGTGAAACTGTTATTTACAGTAATGCAAGTATAAACAATATTAAAAAGTCGTGTGTGCACATGTTAACGATTATATGTTCACAAAAATAAGATTCTCTGATAGAAAATGTCGGCTTTGAAGTGTGATCTGCTTATATATGGTTGTTATATACAAGGTTAGGTTAGGAACAAAGGTAAACATAACAGGCTTGTCGCCTGTTTCCATTGGCTAGAATTAAGAACTAAAACATTAAAGAAGACGTGTTTCCGTATGACATATGCACTTACTGCATAATTGTTTTGTGAACTTAGCATAACTATTAGCGATTCGCACCGAGTCATTGCATTCAACCTATGTTTAGTGTAGAAATAATTATATATTTTATAATGTAGTCTGAAGTAGGATATTGCTACTTTTTGTTGTTTAGTTTTCATGCGTTCGTTAGTGTTATCATTACTGATAATAACTGCAGTGTCAACTTTTTCGCACTGTAATGAGTTCGAAGTTTGTGTAGAATATAAAATGCTGTGCTGTGTTACACTCTTGTAACTGTAAACACACATAGCTGCCAGCTTTTCAGACAACAACCACTAATGCACATCAATGTTATAAACTTGGATCTTACAGAGATGGAATTTGTATTGTCGCTTTAAAACAAACATCATTGATGTCCTTTTCCCGTAATATGCGTAAGGTTTTCTTATTAATGAGATGCACACCCATAGAGCGTTCGCATTCTCCTGTACGTAAATGTTTTGCATGTCTCGGGAAATGACCTAAGCAAGTACAAGGGGAAACTAATGTGTGTACGTAAAGCGATTTATATGTAGTTCATAATTGTTCTTCCTAATGTTTATTTTTCTAAAGAGTGGTATGGTGCCATTAACATTCGAAAAAGGGCACTGAGAAAAGTTCTTAACAGTATAATTTTTTTTACCCTTTAATGACCTAGACGAGCCAAGATAAACATAACTAGTTTTCTTCGTGATTTGTTATAAACCTGCCAATATTTTCAAGGCAAGGCATGGATGAGTGTAAATGTTATATCAAAATTCTAAGATTAATTTTTATTTATTCCATTATTAGTATTACGATAACATTTATCGGTAATTTTTACAAGTTGTAATAATAAATCATATATAAGTGCGTTCACTGCGTCAAAAACTTATTCATTTCTTTCTTGAAAAAAAAATGCCAGTGATAACACTTTCATTGTCGTGCGCTTTTCAGCTACAGCTCCTAATGGGTTGATAATTTTAAATATTTGCGCCTACGTTCCAGAACAGATCAGCATTTGTTTCCGTCTAAATGCGTGTTCAGAATCTTATCAGCTGGCTAGTTGCTGTAACGATGCAAATTATAAGTATGCCTGTCGGAATGTGTCTAGTATCGAGCCGAGTGGAGTATGCTGATATACACAAGTGCATTCCTATGTTCGGACACAAGCCTTAATTACACTTTAATCGACAAATGTAACGTACTTGTTATTTGTACGAACAGTCACCTTTGTAGTAGATCATAACCCCAAACTAAACACCGTGTAACGTTTTGACCTTCGTGCGTCTAACATATATTTCTCGACTAGTGAACAATCATGTCCTGTTAATTTCCTTTCACATAAGTACGGAATGAAAACTCTACTATGATGTACGACATCATTCATGATTAATATCAAATTTGTTATTGCAAGTGCTAACAGTACTATTTTATCATGAACGCTTGACTATAGTAAAATAATAAATTATAATTTATAACAATGACAGTTTTGTATATTTTAATTCATTTTCTCAGAAGTAAATAGCACCAAATTGTATTTGATATCGCTGCAAATTTCAGCAAATAGAGAATTCTAAGACCGAAACGAAACGTATACCATGTTCGCCACTATTAAATCATGAGTTTGGTATTCACAACTGCAACGAAACCTACGGCCTATTCTCTAACTTCAGCAACAGTCTAATAGTCAACGCGATCGTCTTTATCATAACGATGGCTAGGTTACTCGGTGTATTGTGTGAGCCATATCTTTATTGATATCTTGTGCAAAGATGTAGGTTTGGCAACGTAGCGGGCTGTGTTCTGAAACCAACTATCTGCTTGTTGAATAATATTTTTTCCGTTATTACAGAATGCATTGAGTCACAAATTTTGTTATTATAGTGAATTTATAACAAGTGGAATTTATTTCTTAATACATTTTCGAATAATACTTCTAAAATAAATTTCTTTCTTTCTATGGATACAAGATTTCAGGTGATTCTTTCATTTTGAGCATCAGGAGATAGCAGTCACTCACTACATAGGTAGTATGTTAAAGCGAGAATGCCACTAGCTAATTATGAAATATACTCCTTAAATGTATTCCATGCACCGTTTATTTGTGTGGAAATATAATAGAATATAATGTTTCTTATTTTTGGGGCATTATAAATCTTTTTTGTTTCTGTGGAACGAATTTGCTAGGATTAACTTCAATACGTCGACCATTTTTATTTATAAAGACAGTCGAAAGCCCATAATGGAGACATATTGAGTTGCAGAATATAATTTCTCCTCGTAAAGATAGTTAAGCGGTAAATTTATTTGTATAATCTTTAATATAAACACAGGAAAAAGTTATAGAACAGGGTCCCTGATAACTCGAAAGCCCATAATGGAGACATATTGAGTTGCAGAATATAATTTCTCCTCGTAAAGATAGTTAAGCGGTAAATTTATTTGTATAATCTTTAATGTCTTTAATATAAACACAGGAAAAAGTTATAGAACAGGGTCCCTGATAACTCGCATGAGACAGGCTCAGAACGCGAACGAACACGTGGACGACCCAAGGCCAGGGTGTTGACCTACTTTTGCCGGCTGCGGCACTGGCAACACCGCACGGGTAAGCGAGGTATTTTGACTGCTACCTCCCAGTCGGGAACACTAGCGGTCCTCTGCATTAGTCCAAGAACTAACAACAAAACCGGTCAGACTTTTTCCTATCCCATGGCCAGTGTATCTTCACTCAATAGTCTTACTCAATTTCGCACCATCACGAGCTCGGGCAACACCATCCGCTGCACAGTGAGGCAAAATACCTGTTTTTCTGGCCAAAACCTTTGGTATTTGTGTAAAGCAGTTTTTTCTGTCGATATCGTTAACTATATAAAACAGATGGCCCATAAACTTTGCATTTCGGAACTAAGGTGTCAAAATTAATATTTTTTTAATACACTGAAAACTATAGGAATGCAACGAGAAAATGGAAAGTAATTATATTTCTGTTATTTTTACTCATAAGGCAGTAATTGATGTGTCTATCTTCGTCATTACTCACAAAAATACAAACTTCTGGCCTTATTCAGTCTTCTCTCCGTGACATTGTTCTAGCAGATGAAATTATAGGGTTAGAAGATATTAACATAATATTCATTAGTTTTGTTAATCACCTGTGTACTTGCAATAATCCATACTCCTGAGCTTGTTCGAACTGGTCTCTACATGTTGTCAGTATCATTCATGAGCCTTCTTTAGCTCTTCACACAGATGCAGCGTTGACTCAATGCAATCCCTGTTATTGCTTAACTCACTTTCCCGTCCATTGTGGTCATAAACATGTGAAGTGTGACCTACAATTCTTTACGACCTGGTAAGAAAATTTCAAATGGATGAGATTATTTTATTTACATGTCAGTATATTCGTACTCTATATAATATTGTCTATGTATTCTTTCTCAAATTCCAGTTTTAAGTGTACGGCAAAATCTGGTTGAAATTGTTGCAGCTTCTGCCAAATTATACCTTTATTTCTACAGTTGACGTCCTTAAGGTGCCCACCTGCCTGGAGCTTTTTTTTCCTAGTTTGAGGTCGAGAAGCATGGGAGCTATAAGGGCGACATTGCCACGTACTAAAAGTGCGTCATCGCCACTACGCGCAAGGCTTTGAATTGACGTGCAGGTTTTCTCGTGCTGCGTGTACCTATGGGACTTCCAGCGGTGACCCTATATTTTATTGGTGGAAAGTCTGTATCATTGTTCAATGCATGCCCCTCGATTACTTCTGTGAGTATATAACGCGTATATTTTGAGATACAACGCTTTGAAAAAGCAGTTCTTAGCTATGTTGGAGTGCTTCGAAATTGTGTTTCTAATGTGCGTGACGTCTTGGAAGTAACCTACAGGCATATTCTGAAGCGTGCGATCTGAACGAGGGCCACGACATTCGTGATAAGTAAATTACTATCTGCATAGAAATTCTCCGGTAACTTTTTCTTTGTACATTAATTAACTGTCGTGTCAAATCCCTATTTAGATATTGAAAAACTACATATTTCCTGGGATAATAAAGTGCAATAATCACACATCTTTCAGAAGGGACAAAATACTAGCGGAAATGTGTTGCATAATCTCCTGTAATATAATCTCTGCTTTCTGCCCTGTTATAACGAATTGCTTCAGAATGAATTTATTTTTAGTTACATTTCAAGCCTGTTTATAAGACATAAAAGTTCGCACTACTTTCTGTGGTCTAAAGTGAATCGTAAGTCTGTACACATCTAAAAGTTGGACCTAATCACTAGTTTATTAAAAATATGTATTGGAGAAAGTATACAAGAGGAAAAGTTGTCTGGGTAATCATCAAATTATTTCGTTGAAATAATCACTGTTATGTCCTTATTTCGTCTTAATCTCCATGACGCTGTAGCACACTTGGGATTTAAAAGACGAATTCTTAATCCGCATGTTACAATTAACTTAACACTATCCACAAACCCAGTGTTCCATCCACTGCTTGATTTAGCAGTCGTAACGTCATAACATCTTCGAAAACAGCAATGCCTTAGACACCACGTACCAAATTGTGGGTAACAGCGACGAGTTGCTCTGATATATTGTTAGTCTTCTCTGTGTGAATTTGCTTCTACACGCGGCGCATCACGTGAAGATTCTTGACGTCGGGTATAAACATTGCGAAAATAAGATCATGAAAATGTGATTAGGTGATCTACCTACGTGCTTCAACGGCGTTAATGAAGCATTAACGAAATGTAATGCATCGTACCAATTAATTTGTATAAACTTAAAAGTACGTTTCGCAGCCGTATCCGCGAAAGGTATGTTGGGGCCGTTGTGCAGTCATAAAGCCTGGTATTTACACCCACAGTACAAAATATGTCAAAATAAAACGTATTGTGAACTTTTATAGAAGTCGGACTTTTAGTTTGCATTTTTTTACTGTAGAATTAACTGCTAAAATAATACCTACTCTACCTCCAATCCAGCCTCGCAGTAATTTCACCTTTAAGCGCTTTTGTGGGTGTGTACCTGTACCGGTTTTTATTTTCCTGTACTATCCGCAGTTTCGCCAGCTCTTATCTTTGCAAGTTTGTTGCCTCCATCTGCGCCTTAAAAATTTGCTAATTTGCTAGGTGTTGTGTGCTGCCTTTCCAGGCATGCGGTCGCAAAGCTCAGTGTGTAATGGTGAAAGAGAAGTTACCGCACAGGACTAAATGCGTAACTGCTTCTCCTCTAACCCATAGAATAGAGCTGAGTCGAAAATATGTATAAATTCGTATGATAAACCATATGTTCCTACAATGGTGGTTATAGCATTCGATTTTACATCAAACCCGCGTTTTTACGAGCTGAATCATTCTGCATAACTTATTGTATTTGCGTCAGCAACTTTGTCAAAAGTATTGTACTAGCATGTTACAGTCATAGCCATTAAAGTACATGCTTCGTAGTCGGGTGATACACTAAAATGTATTACTGTTCATCTGTCACAAATTGAAGTGTCCCACTGTTTGCCAAACAGCAATAAATTGTAGTGTTTATCACCCGGCTAAGATGTACATACGTTTATGGCCATGACTAAAGTGTGTTATGTTAACCTTAGTTGAAGCCACGTTCGACAGTTTTGCAGCTGACCTGTGCGCTCTACCACGCATTCATTTTTACCTCAAATTAGGAATACCTTTCGTTACCCAACTAATTGGTTTATTGGACTGATCTGGTCGATGCGCATAAAAATCGGTCAAAAAAATACGGGATGACTCAATAAAATGTACTAGCCCATAGATTGGCAATCATTCAGTCCTGCTAATTGCTTTTGAGGTCCTGTTGTGACTCGTGTGCGTTCATGTGATTGTACTCTTTTAAGATAATATCGTTCTTTTCATCATTACACATACCTTTGTTAATAAACACAGCATTTATTGCCATTCCACAGGTTAGTACATCTTATTCAGTTGTACCAATAAAACGTCAATCCTACTTGTTATGATGTGCCATAGTCTTGGAGCCATTTTAATACAGCCAAAAGTACTATTATCCACAACTCGTAAAAATATAATCTACCAGAAGATGGAATTCCGTAATAATTAAACAACTAATAAATACGACAGTCTAAAACTCAAGAAAATTCATATTGTTAAACGACACAATGGTGCCGCTGAATCGGAAAACTATTAGACAGGAACTACATAGATCCCGGAAAAATTCAGCAACCATAATATCGATCTAAAATAGATGATTAATCGAAATCCCTACCCCAAATTCATTCTACAGCCTGATGCTAACAACGTGCCGCTCGTAAATAGTAGCTTTAAGTTACCCATCTACATGACGCTTGAACTGCGCTGCACTGTGTAGTTTTTTTCAACGAAACTTTTAAACGCGCGCCCCATGTACTCTTCTACGAAAAGAACGCACGCTTGACGAGGGCTGTTTGGTGCTTTCGAGACTTCGCGCACATTGCAAACACCATTTCGGAGTACTTCAAAGTGACTACAAACTGCTTTTTCAAAGCGCTATATTTCAACGAATCAGATCCATACAAAACTACAAGGGCCTTGCGTTGAATCTCCGTACATACTTTCCACCAATAAGCTAATAGGGTCACCACTGAAAGTCCCATAGGTACACGCAGTGCGTCTAGAACACTGCACGCCAGTTCAGAGCCTTGCGCTTAGCGGCGATGGCGTAATTCATGCGCGTGGCAGCGTCGCCCCTATCGCTCCTGCGCTTCTCTGTCTCAAAAGCGGAAAAAGCTCTAGGTAGGCTGAAGCCTTAAACGGCATTGCATTTGTTGCTGTCGTCATTTTCATGTAAGTGTGATTTATAAAAGGTCACTCATACTGCGTCGTGTTAGCTTGCCCTGGTACTTCAATAGCGAGTGTCATTTTAATATGTTAGCCCTCTCTTAAGAGCGAGAAAGGGCGTCGTGAGAGCAAGGGTATCCACAGGGCGTACGCTTCTAGGGAACCTATATGTACATGAAAATTGAAAATCATTCGAATTTCGTATTTGGAGAATTTTAGTGTGGTTAGTTCTGTATGCTATTCTCCACTGCATATCTGCAATAGACGGAATTCGCTATTAGAACACACAAATAGGTAAATATGAGACTTCTGGCATGTGCTATGCTTGTAGGGAGTTAGTATAACGAAAAATGTAACTAAAATATGTAACATATTCCGCGTTTCATTCATTTCAGAAAGTATTTTCAGATAAAATATAAACAAAAGGCTAGATTAGATTTTTTTTTTCATTTACAACTATCTGGGTATCAAAAAATTAAATGTAAAGTATGAAATCTCTTGTATGAAAGCGCAGTTGGTTTTTCAGCAAACCTTTAGTTCATTCAACGCAGCGGGAAGTTAGTGTACTGATGTAATCTCCATTAGTGATGGGAGTAAAAGTTCAACATGTCAGAGAATTTCGTTTCCTGGGATTTCTGGGATTAACTCTAATGATGGCCAAAGTATTCTAATACTNGTAATCTCCATTAGTGATGGGAGTAAAAGTTCAACATGTCAGAGAATTTCGTTTCCTGGGATTTCTGGGATTAACTCGAATGATGGCCAAAGTATTCTAATACGTCATCCGAGTGATCTATCCGAAAGCAGTGTGATTCATCAGTACTCTTGCCTCGCACGAGTACTAGTTCTCATGCAAATGTATGGTTCCACGCTTGTTCTCAAATGTTTGCAGACATGATTGTATTTTTTAAATGTAATAGTTTACTGGTATAAGTATTCCCTGTATTCTGTGATCCATAGTAAAGTTTAAAAAAATCTGGTATCTTGTTGAATTCTATGTCATTGTTTTCAGTAGTTGCCTGGAATCTGAATTAGCGGCTGTATCTTCTTACTTTATAATAATGCGTATGGAAACAAATCGTTTAAGGGAAAAAAAACTTTTAAATCGCATATTCTAATAGACGGATACCATAGCGGCACACATTTGAAATATTCCATTGTGCCCATCTCTAATCTTAAAAATAGGCACTCAGGTTCCAAGGCGCAGTCCACGCAACGGACGTGACGACTTGTTTTGGTTCCCTTGTATTGTCTGGAGGGGGGAAAAGGCGCGCGCCGCTGCAGGGGAACTGTTTTAGGAGGGGGTTTCTAGGGTAGCGGAAGGTGCGGCGGAAGCGGTCGCGACTTCTGACGTCAGTCCGTGCGAGGATGTGCTAGGGACTAGTGTGTGTGCCTCGTGTAGCTCGCAACAGAGTAGTTTACTGACCAAAGTGTTTTCACTAAGGTACGTCTCTTCACCTCATTTCTTGCTGCTTATGTGCGTTACTTCAGTTTAGTGCGTGTATGTGTTTCAATGGCAGATCAGTTATTGTGACATGAGGTATTTCGTGGTTAGTAAAAGTTCCGTTCTTAACGTTTGGTGCAAGGCGGACTGATCTAATTCTCACACAAAAACAGGTAATATCGTATAGTTTGAGTAGTACAGCTTTGGACCAGTTAGATGTACCCAGCGTATATGTTTTGTTTTTGAGTAATTTTAGTTTTAGGCCATCAGTGAACGTGTTCGTATATTCAGGATGGGGTGAACCCCTCGTAATGTAATTTGTGCAAGAACATTACTTGGTTAAGTCACTTGGTTCTCAGTAGGCCTCCCGGTACATTGCAATATTGGCTTGTCTGCCTGTTGGCAGTTTTGCATGTAACAAAGAATAAAATCGACGGCACTGGAGCGAAATGTAGAAAAGCGAGAGCGGTTTTGTGCTGTCTGACTTTTAGCCTGGTGAGTTGGCTGCGCTGTCAGCGTGACGTGCGCGCGCGCATCGCGTGAGCTAGAATGGGCGGAGCTTTTGAAGAGGGGAGTGACGATCAATACTGCGCATCCTGTTTCCCCTAGGAGGGGAGTGGTTGGAGGGAGAGTCCCGCCATGCTGGCGTCGCTGGCCTCCCCTCCCGGTTTACATCATAGGAGTCTCCCTCCCCCTCGACTTTTTTTTTCATTTCATGTCTGCCATGGCTGATAGCTAGCTGGAAATAATGATGTGTCATTGGGCGGTTGCGCACGGCACTGCGCCACGCCGACACGTAGGAAATGGAGTTGCTGCACTGCGATTTTAAAACGGTTCCATGTGCTGACACACTAGAGGAGGTGGATTTATCCACCACCCCCAATTTTAACAATGGACTACGTTTACACAGGAGTAAATTACGATTAAAACTTGAGCGCTTGAAGGTAACCCATTATTTGTTTTGCCAAGGTCGCACTTGACGAAATAACTATTCCCGATTATGAAAACGAAATATGACATGAGATAGGTCTGTCATGAAAGATTTTTTTTCCTACTTTTTACAGCGTGCGCGCTTTGGCAGTTTGTCATTAATGTCATTACAAGCGTTTTATACGTGACATAAAATTACCTTATTTTTTTATTAAATTGAACTTTTACATATGTTTTATCTATGAATTATAATATTTAATTTATAACTTATTAACAGAGAAAACATGTGTTGGTAACGCCTAGTAAGAAAATAGTATTACACTGAGTGCGCACTTTTGCGGTACATTGTCTGGTCGAATCTTCTAAACTTATTTTGCATGAGATGGAGGAATCCGGGAAGTAGAACTCTAGTAGGGCTTCGGAAAAGTTTGAGGTAAACTTGGATGGACAATGATTTTTTCCTTCTGGGAGTGTCTTTAAATTTATTCTACGTTCCCGCGCGGAATTGTAGCAACTAAATTTAGGCGAAGTACTACAATGGGTAGTCGGAGAATTCACCAAAGCACGTGTTTACACTCGTAGAACATGCCAATTTTTCCAGTAGTTGAAATAAGGGTGTCTGTTAAGGTTGGCCACCAAGCTATGTGCAGAGCTCCTGCAATAGAAATTTTATTTAAAAAGCTATCCAGTGTGTCTGAGTGAGGTATGCTTACGAATAGTATGCAAGAAACTTTACCTGTCTGTATACGTTTTTCAGTTCCTCCTTTCCTCTGTAAAGCATGTTTTTGGGGTAGTGAAAATGGCTCAAACGGGGGTTTTCAGTGATGTTTTAGGTATAAACATCCAGTACAGAACATTAAAAAAAAGAATAGGGACGCACGCCTCTAACCTTAATTTTTATAATTACGTCATATAAATTGTATTTTCGCTGCTGAATGCCTCATAGATGCACGTTATAGATGGTTAGACTGCAAGGCACTTAAGTGCTTTGTGCGTAGAGGTGATGAGAGTTGATGTGCATGTCTAGTGTCGGTCGCCCCAGGCACTCACACGCTTTAGACCTCAGGCAAATTTCTTTAACCAGGCGGCCACAATGCGCGTGGCAACTGCCAATGTAACTCGTCAGTTTACTATTGACAGCGGATCCGGATGGTCTTGTGATCAGCCTTTGGATTTGTGTGTCATGGTGCTGTAAATGGAATAGCACGTAGCAACAGTGGTACGTTGAAATAGCCTCACATGTAATTCGAATGGCTGATGTAGTTTAGTTATATAACGCCCGCCATCTATGTATCGCGTCAATTTATAGATAGCATTTCTTACGGCCTGATTACTCGAGTACAATGTTCTGTTTCTACAATGGCAAATCACAGCTGAGTTTCCAGTTGTAGTTCCCGGTACGTTTTTGTACTAGTCTTTTTCAAATCATTCCAGAGTTCTTTTTTGGGGTCTAGATTAATGTTTGGCACATGCTGGTTGAGTTAAGAGAATACTGGTACAAAGTTTTCACTGTCACAAGGGGGAGCTGTAAGATCATTGGTAATCTAGAACCTAAAGAATTTAATGGGGTGTGTTGTCACATTAAAAAACTATTTTATGTGCTTGGAAAGTGTTGACACATTTATAAAACACAAATTTTGTGGTTATACTGCTGGTTTAGATCAGTACTAGAAAATTCCGCACCTTTAATTGATTGCAACATTTTTCTTACACTTGCTGTTGTTATACTTTTGCAATACAAAGAATAGACTTTTAATTTTTTAAACTGTGTAGGTCTTTGTAATTATTCATTATATGACAGGTGAAACAAACCTGATTGAAATGTGCTTTTCTTTGGGTCGTGTAATGCATTGTTCTGTTCAGCATTTTACAGCAACAAAATATACAGGGTGATTCTAAAATCATGGGACAAACATTGAGGGGTGGTAGAGTCACTAAAACAAACAATTATTGTATAGGAATATATGGGCGGAAGTGACGCGTTGAGACACAAAAACATAACACATTAATGGAAAAATAAATTGTTTGTTAGCATCATACTTAACGAGTGATTCCGTACAGCAAATGTTAAAACAGTTGCTGGAAATGCATCCACTAACAGTCACGCATGCTTGGCGACCTCTACGTATGGCGTGATTGCCTGACAATGGTGGCAATAGTTGAGGGCAGTCAAACGGTGCGCCAGTGAGCTGCTGCATCAGCGAACAAAGCATTTGTGCTTGAGAGTTCGGCCGTGATGGGTGATTTTACGAATAGCTAAAAGGCAGACATGCATGTAATGTATGGTGCTGCTAATGGTAACAGCAGAGCAGCGCTACGGCTGTATCAGGGACGCTTTTCACGTAGATGCATGCCAAACCACAAAATGTTTAAGCGATTACATCAGCAACTTTGTGAAAATGGTTCATTTATCGCCAGTACTGATGGAAGGGGTCGATTGAGGACTGTAGGACAACCACACTTCGAAGTAGTCATCTTGGACCATGTGGACGAAACACCTGGCACAAGTAAAAGGACTGTAGCATGTCGTCTACATGTCAGTCAACCAACTGTTTAGAGAGCTTTACACGAAGAACATAACACCCATTCCACATACAGAGAGTCCGAGCTTTGCAGACGTGTGATTAGCCTCTGCGCGTGGCTTTCTGACAATGGTTCTTGCGGCAGTGTGTGTTGTAGCCGGCTTTTCCAGCTCATTTGCTATTCACAGATGAGGCGACCTTTACACACGAAGGCATTCTCATGTGTGGGCAACAGAAAATCCACACTCCCACATGCATTCCAACAACGCTTCTCTGTGAATGATTACCTCATAGGCTCATATCTCCTACCAACCCGACTCAATGGCAGCTGTTGTCGGATATTTCTGGAAGAAGTTTTACCAGAATTGCTGCAAGACGTTCCGATTGGCATTCACAATCAAATGTGGTTTGAGCATGATGGTGCGCCAGCCCATTTCAGTATGGAAGCCCGCGATTACCTGGATGCTACTTTTGGGGTGAGCTGGATTGGGCGTGGTGGGCCAGTTCGATGGCCACCACAATCGCCAGATTTATCGAGTCTCCTATGGGGGCATTTGAAAGCCCTCATTTACGAGACTCCAGTTGATTCCATTGAAGACCTCGTCGCTCGACTATCCTGTGCGGCTGCACGCGTGCGTGAAATACCAGGCATATTTGAATCTGTTAGCCAATCGCTCCACCGACGCTACCAAGCTTGCATTACTGTTAGTGGTAGCAATTATTATAAACATTGCTGTAAAAAGGCATTTAGCGGTGATGTAAATAAACAATGTGTTGCATTTCATGTGTTATTTTTGTGTTTGTGCCTCAACGCATCACTCCCGCCCACTATTCATATACAATAATTTTTTGTTTTAGTGAGCTCTACCATCCCTCAATGTTTGTCCCGTGATTTTAGAATCATCCTGTATACCTAATACCATTGGTATGTATATTACAGTGAAATTATTGTATGGCTTGTAATAATTTACCCATGGTCCACGTTTATTTTTCTGAGCAGTCGTGCACTCCTTCACCTTAAAAGGCAATTACTAATGGTCCTGCATTTCTCTTGTAGGCATGAAGCGTGACGCAGACGGCGACATGGGCACCCCACAGAAGAGGTCACGCCCCGGGGGAGACACTGAAGTCCGCCTTCTCATCCCCAGCAAGGTTGGTAGCTACAAAGTGATTTCTGGTTTGGAAATGTGTATATGTATCAAATGTTCTCTTTAATGAAATAAGTGCACATATTGACTGAACTTGGTAGTTTATGTTCCAGTGTGCCTCAAAATACTGATACTCATATTTCATAAATGTACTGCTGTATGGGAGAAAATTTATGTATGCAAATGAATTATAGTGGCAAGCCCCACATGTTTGTTCTAGCTGTCACCTAAAGGTAGTTTCTCATGTCAAGTGTTAGGTTGAGTGTGTGGTATAAATGGTTGAACTGTGGTTTGATTTCAAATTTGGTATACAGAGTAGTTTTTCAATTAATGTTACCCCAGACACAAGTTGAATTTGGTTTGAATAAAGCTGCAGTATTTCATTGTTCGTCATGATAGCAACTGGGGGGGGGGAGCATTATTTATCGTAACATTTATAAAAAACTGTTAAAATTTGGTAACTCATAATACAAGTAACACAGTCCATTGTTTGGATTGCCTCACTTAAACCAAAGTTTGGCTTGAATACTGCACATGTGTAAAAGTTAGGTTTTGGAACGTCTTGGTTTGCAACTGTGCATATGCTCAATACTTTAGAACTGTGAACAACTTGATTGTTATTTCCCAGAATGCCAGGACAGGCAAGAAATGTTTTACAGTAACCCGTTACATAACCGTAACTATTTTGCTCATCCCTAATTACAACAAAATTATGATCCATTATTTGGTATTTGAATAAAGTTTTTGAAAGTAATTGATCCAAGTGTGGATTGGTGGAGAGCGATTTCACACATTGAGTTTTCACATGCCAACAGACCCACGTACAAGTAATGTATTGTTACACTATGCCTGAGGGGTGTGTATGAGTTCATGAGGAATGGAGGTCTTAATAAAAATAAAATAACTAAATTTAATTTTTAATTTATTTACATGGTTTTTAGTTACAGCATTAAATTATCTATCTCCGCTGATAGTCTTATTTCTCAGTGAGTGCAATATTTTATGTCTATTTCAACTCTAATTAACGTCTTTAATGTTCGTCTGTTGCAATCATTTGTAATGTGTTCTAATCGCGCATCCAGTTCAATAGTCCAGTCTGCCAGTTACACCTTCACTGATCTGATGCTTGCAGTGCAATTGCCCAGGCTCCCGACTCTCGTAAACTCCCGGCTCGGAGGCCCGGCACGCTTTTATAGCTGCTGGCCTTGACCTGGGAGGTTTGCAGCATCCCGAGTCGTGCTGAGGGAAACTAGAGCAGTAAACCGCTAGAAAATTCTTCAGATAAATGCAGAAATTCAATCTGCCGAAGGTTGGGAGCGTGTGAGCCACCAAAGAGTTTATCACGGCGCGATGCGGAAGAATGCTTGGTGGCACGTCTTTACAGCCTCAAACCCTGAAAGGATTATCAGTCGCCTGTCATTCAAACTTTTCCTTTATAACTCGCCACCCAATATCATTTCTGTGTCCTCCACGAACTCTTTGGACACATGACAGTAGATATAGGATTATATGCCAATTTTTTCCCTTTGTTTTGAACTGCATACAATCAAACTAGCTTATTGGGAAAAGATTTTTGAAAAACACAATGTTGTTTTACATAAGCCACTTGGGAGGAAACATGTTTACAGAATGCTGATGGTTAGTGTACCATTCATAAACGTCAGTTTGCAACACCTGTTGTTCCCTTGAAGAATCTGTCCACTTCTAGGAAGGAAGTTCTCAACATGTTTTATTTGTATAACGCACCTGTTTACAAGTTTAAAGAAGAAGGTTTTTAATATTTCAATTTTGACACTTTAAATAATTGCAAACATCCTTGGTAACATGCATCCAATGCATAACAATTGTGCGAAGTAGTGTATCTCTGTCTTATTCGGATACTTATTATACATGAGAATTAATTGCTGGAAGTCATCCTGTCATTGAAATAAAAATATGTAAGGTGATTTGTGATGATATGGCCTAACTCGAGGAGCTGATTACTCTAGTCAATAGGAGTAAAAAATGTAATACCAACGATGTTGTATATACAATACGTAAGGATTTAAAGGAGCGTGTAGAGAAATTATCATTTCATTGACATTAAATGGAAAAAAACACATTTCTGGTAACAATGCACTGTTTTACTACATGTACAGGAGATGTTCAAATTCACCACCTCCGGCGTCAATGCATATCTCTACACGTATGTGCACCGCGTGCGTTGCTTGCAGAAGCTATGCACACTTGCTTTTGACGCTGGCTGCAGCATCGCCAATACGGAGTATTGCGTCTTGCCTTTCAACCTTTTCTTGGTAGACAATATCTTTCATCCACCCCCAAATACAATAATCCAAAGGGATAAGATCAGGCTCAACTCTGGTATTGTTCATTGTGTTTGCACTTGATTGGCAAAATGCGGTGGAGCACAATCATGTTGGAAGTTCATCCATTACTGTATTGCCTATGGCACATCTTCCAATATTTGTGGCAATTAATTAGTCCTGTAGGGACTGGAAATACACATTCCTGGTCAGATGTTCCTAAAAGATGAAGGGTCCAGTTAGGTGATCATAGATAGCTCCACGCCACACATTTACACTGAAGCATTGTTTAAAATTTATTTCCATAGTGGCATGTGGAGTTATGTTCAGTCTAAGAGTGTTCGTCTAGTCATTGGGCAGGATCGCCATGTTGAAGGTGCTGGACACTGTGCACGTGGTATGGATTCAAATCTTAGTCATGTAATGTTTGCCAAACTTGTGACTGCAATGTATTGTGGCAATAATTTTCCTTGCTCATCCCCAATCTGTTGAATGGCTCGCTCATAGGAAATGGCGAACACTGGGAGGACATAGAGTCTCTTNGTAATGTTTGCCAAACTTGTGACTGCAATGTATTGTGGCAATAATTTTCCTTGCTCATCCCCAATCTGTTGAATGGCGAACACTGGGAGGACATAGAGTCTCTCGCAGTGAACTGAATACTATGATAAACATTTTTCATTTCGAACTCTGTGATTATGAATGGTTGTTTTTCAGCACAAGCTGCAGTAGCATTTCCACCAGACACCATATGGCCATACTCACCACTTGTAAACGTTGCCTGCATCGTGGAGGTGGTGAGACACACAGTGCGGCAAGTTTGCCTGTTGCGTAGCACATCCACTTACTATTTACGCTGGCTAGGTCAATGCTGTGAGCACGTGCTTCACATTGGTTCAATCCTGCCGATCATCATACCATCATACGTACTGCGAATTATATCATGTTGATATTAAATTGATTACTCTTGTTGGATTAATAGGCTCCTGCAATTAGGCCATATTGTCACAAATCACCTTCTATATATTTTACAAATTTTTAATATTTGACTTATACTTCATATTTTCACAACATGTCTTTCTAAAGATACACTTTTAAAATTTACTAAATTTCTGTTACTCAAGAGTTCTCTCTAAAATTATACCTTTTGATAATTAGTACATCTGCAACAATCTTAACTTAATGCCATAATTTCTCAAAGTGGAGTGAAAAGATTTGGGCAGTTCTTAAGGCACCCGCTTACCTAGAGCTTCTTTTCCCGCGTTTGAGGTTGATACGGGTGGGAGCGATGAGTGCGACACTTTCACCCACATAGTGTTCCGTGGCCACTAACGCGAGGTTGTGAATGACTTGCAGTGTTCTAGTCGCACTGTGTGTAACTACGAGACTTTCAGCGGTGGCCCTATTATTTTATTGTTGGAAGGTTCAATCTTTTGGTAGTTTTGTATGAATCTTGCACGTATATTTCGAGATACAGTGCTTTGGAAAAACATTGTTTGCAATTTTGGAGTACTCAAAAATGGTGTTTCTAATGTGCTCAACATCCCTCGCCTGAAATGTGTTCTTTTCGTAAATCAGCTCATTGGATGCACATTTAATAGTTTCCTTGAAAAATGCCCCTGTTTCCAATTCACTCGCACATTAAGCTCTGTTCCTGCTATAGAGGTAATGGATATTAAGCAGTACAAGTAGTACATCACTAAGTATTCATATTACACTTGTAAGGCAAATATCTAGCGTAACTATCTCCACAATTTAGATTAATATCATTAGGATATTGTTGAAAAACATTTCAATATTGTAAAACGGAATATTTGTAGTAATTTATTCCTTTTATAAACCAAATTTGCATTTTTTTTCTAAAATTGGTTAAAATTGACTGAAATGCAATGTATCTTGCACAGAGTAAAAAATGTTGTTTATTTGATGTTTGGAATATATTTCTGGCACATTTTAAACAAATCTTTAAGCAGCCATAACCTGGCGCACACCATTTTTTTGGGAGACATAATTTTTGTACTTTTTACCTTTAGTATTGGTAACAAATACTTGTTTATAAAATATTATCCCATTAATATAAATAATAAATCATGATGTCCACCCACATGGAAAAGTCAGGGAAAATATAAATATGCATTTAAAAATTTTAAATTTGTGAATTTACAATACAGTGCAACCTCGTTTAGTTCCCGCTTATGTTGATTTCTTTGGATGTTCCCAACAAATATCCTATATAAACCATATTTTAAAAAAAACAGCATGATATGGCCCATAAATCATTAATTTACCCACATCCATCGATCAGACATTCTATCCGAAAACCAAAATATATTCGGAACAATTGTTTATCTGTGAAATAACTATCTTAAAACTGGTACTAACAAAATTCAGTAGTGCCAAGAGCAGGTAAACACACTGCCTAACCTCAAATGCTAGTATACACAACTAGTTGTCGTGAAAGGTTGCAATTGTTAACCACGTAATTTATTTTTGATAATTCAATCACTATTTGTTTTAAATTACTCATTTTGAAAAATGGGTAGAACATAATAATTGCAGGCACTTCTTTGTTTCAAGTCTGCCCACAAAAATTTGCGCTAATAAAACACGTATGTATAATGGATGTGGTACGGACCAGAACCAAACATTAAAATGGACAGAACGGATTTGAACTTACTGTGGTTCCACAAACGAAACATAATAATTTTTAGGCCAGTGCAGAAAATAACCATGTAAATTACAACCATTAAAGAGGTACTGTATGTTTTCACTGACTAAATCTGTTAAGGAAAAATTTCTCTAGTAACGAGTAATGCAGTGATATCAACTGTCACACAAGATGGCGAGTGTTATCAACTTAGCAGACTTTCTGTTTAATTTGGCGGAATTTAGACATTTAGCTGGCAACATAATTTAGACATTTAGCTGGCAACATAATTTTTAGCTGAGTAAAATATAATTTCAAAACATCTGATTTTTACATGTCAAATACAAAAAACTATGTTAAATTTGCCTCCAAAGTAGAGTAAAAAGATTTACATGAAGTTTTGGATCATCAGTTAGTCATTAACATTGCCACACTTTATACATGAGTCTACGGTTGGCTTCGGGGCTCACTGCACAAGTGACATTATTATGATGAAACTACGTATTTTATTACTGTACTTTAAATTTAATTTTTACCACGTTTCTTTTTAAATCATTGTTTTTAATAAATGTTGTGTTATTTTTGTCACTTTCTACATTTAGCAGAAATTTATTTAATTTTATGTAAACATTCGGCAGATTTTTGAAGTTGGAGTTGCGGTTAGGTTTTACTTTTTGGGGACGATAGTGGTCCACATGTTGAGTTTTCCTGCATGCTAAGTTACCAGACTTAGGGCCAGAAATATCAAACCCAAACTGCAGTTTATGTTCTGGAATGAAACAAATGTCTGATTAGTAAAGCTCATGTTCAGTATTTAATTATTACTACAGTCCTTGTAGTTTTATATAATTTACTTTTTAAGTTACACGAGTACTGCACTTTGTAAAAAACATTCAATGAAAAGTAGTATTTATAAAATGTTAAACCACTAGGTTTACTCATATAGTCAATTAACCTAAAAATACAGAGTATAATTAATAGAATTACTTTACTGCCAGCAAATTAATTACTCAATTACTGGCGCTAGATTTTTATGAAAAATACTCTTTATGAGTAGCTTTAGGGTATAGTTCATTTCATATAAGGCCACATTCTGACGGTCAGCGAGTTGCAAATTGATGTATTCAAAACAAACAACGTGCCATTTAAAAAATTCTGTATCGGCTGATGCACTAAAATAACAAAAGTTAATATTACGTTGGCTATTCTGAGTGCACTGCAGATGAACATTACACCAGCCGAAAATACGTGATACGAAAGAGTTGCATCTAAAGTTAATTAATACGTTTTATTTTACGTGGTCATAAAACAGCGGTTTTTAGTGTCTAAAATTAAATTTCATGCTAAAGTAGAAATGTATAGGTGTTCAAAATTTAAAGTCTCATTAAAACAATCCATATCCAAATGAAACACAATTTCAAAAACATTTTTCACATTCTAATTGCCCCTCTCCACCCCATTTCGAGTCCTCTTTCGCCACCTGCCGCGTCACTCGAGCAGTTTGTTAATTGCCGCACTGCGCAGCACCTACTGGGCGCGCTTACTCGCCGGACCAGTTATGTGGCCGATCAGCTGATGGCAGAAGGATACGTATACAGATGTGAACAGTGGCGCTACTTTCGCCGAGCTCTCAAAAAGTGGCCTTCTTATATGGTACAGAGTATACAAATTGTCCCACTCTGTTATTTTCACCCATGTTGAGTACACAAGTCTTTTATAAAAAAAATTATCTTTAAATTTAATCTGTTGTGCATTATGTAATCCCACTTATTTCGGAATGTCATTAACATTAGGGTGACGAGGGGTCTAAGTGTTGAGGCAGTTCATTACAAAAAAAATTAAGAATTCATAATTTTGCAATTACATAAATATAAATAAATAAACGTTTACATACTGTAATTTGTAAACTATAGACAGTTTAAGAAAGATAAATGGCATAATTCACGATGTTTTAAGTCCTGTTAATACATGTAATGGTAACCACTCTGTAATGTCCAAAAGTCTGAAGATGATGAAACAGTTTCATGAGATTCCATTCTGCCTGTCCTGGTGGCAAGTTTTGTATTCAATTCGTGACAATGGAATGTTGTGTTGGTTGTTTTGTTACGGATGTGTGTAGTAAAGTTATTTACTCTAGATCATCAGAGTTAATATTATCTGTACATACCATTAGAAGAAATTGTTGACAAGTTCTTTCATTTGTATTGTAACAAATGTTGTGACCCAATTGTCTTGCACAAGAAACCTATCTTGAAGACCTTAAGGGAAATCATTATGCACATCTGCTAAACCTGAACATCTGAAACTTATACCCGGCAAGGCTGCATGTGCACGCTGTTTTCAAAAGTTGAATAAAACTATGGTGGTAATTTTCAACCAGAATGCATTGTTGTAGAATTGGTTAACTACGCATGTGCTGCTCAGGATGAATCTCCTATTGGTTTGCACAGGTTTCCCAAGTGTAATGGAAGACAGAATCGAGCAAAACATTGATAATCTATTATGTAAAATTAGAAACAAGTATTTAATTTTCCAATGATTCTACTAACTATGAAGAAATTACTCCAAATAACAATTTAGGTTACCTTCTGAATTAATCAAAGAGTTAAAGGAGAAATATGCACATTCTAGTACATTTGATGAGAAGTACAAAATTTTAAGATTTGGTGCCAAAATGCTGGAACATTTCTTCTAAAACCAAAGCTGAGTTTAAGTGCAGGAATATTTAGTAATAAATGCAAAAAAACATGGTGTGCTACTAACTGTTGATAAAAAAAAAGTGGAAATAGCTTAAGGAATGAAACTGTAAAAGTTGTAACAGATTTTTACAAGAGTGATGATATAAGCAGAATCATGCCTGATTTAAAGGACTGCTGTAACAGTGGGATCTTGCAAGTGGAGTAAAGACAAAAGAACAAAAATATCTAGTTTTCTTTAATTTAAATTGTTTAAGTGAAATTCAAAGAAACTCGTCCTTGTATAAACATAGGATTCTCAAAGTTTGCTTCGTTAAGGCACAAGTGCTATCTGGTTCCAGTTGCATTCTGTATTTGTGTGCCCACGGTATCAAAATGTGAAATTGTTGGCAGCTAGTGAGTAAAATGTCATACAAAGATTTAATGACAATTAATGTTTGCGATGATTCAAAATAAAGTTATGATGTTTTGTACGTGAACTGTATTGATGGCCTACGTGATTTGCGAAAGTTTGTCCAGTTTGTTTGTTCTATGTTGCCCGATCAGAAAAGTGTTGTCGACATAACGCAGCCAGACTTTAGGTGGTGTGTTGGTTTTGTTCAGTGTCTATTGTTGAAACTCTCCATGAAAATGTTGGCCAACTTGCCAATACCTCCAATTTGAATCCAACAACTCTGCAAACACAAAAACTGGAATTAGCCACACTTTAGCTGTTGGAGCTGGAAAAAATATGGTCGGACAAGGAATCAATAGTTGCTGAATATAACCATCTAGAAAAAGAATTTCTCGTGAATGGCTATCCTATAAGGACAATTAAACAGCTTCTTTAAATTCCATATCTCACCAATCCACAAAAGACAACCAAAAAACCTTCAGCAAACCTGGTAATTCCTAAAAAATATAAGATGACTAGGCAACAAGTGCTGGCTACAAACAGCTTTCAAATCAAATGCCACATTATAAAGCACCATCACTAGAGTGAAACAACTACAGACAAATTACAAGCCCAGGACCGTGTGTACCATATATCTTGAGAGTGTGGAAGCATGTACATTAGGGAAACTGGCAGACCCTTTTACATACTTTCAACAGAGCATAAAATTAATACTACCAAGGGCAAAACTAAAAAAATTACAAACTTGCCAGACATGTTTGTGGGAACAGCCATAGAATACTTTGGGAAAATGGTATTCCTTACTATAAAAACACCTAATTAAAAGAAAGAAGAATCTGCTTTTATTGTGTGCAATATGAAAGTTTTCAGTCAACAGATTGCATTATAAAAACATCTGGAAACCTTTAAGAGAAACCATATTATATCAAAAAATGAATGTGAAACAACCATTGCACGAGGACAAAAGCCTACAAGAACCACTCTAAGGTGCGCTGCCAATCGGGACAGAGCTTGACTGCGATTGGTTGTGCAAAAAGAAAGGGTCTAGACAACATACATGCGTTTTTATTTTTCCAGTTTTCTCTTGTTATTGTTCTCTCTTTGTCTTTGAGAAAAATAGTTTTTGTGTCTGCTGTCTTAATTTGGGTTGTCAGTGGGTTTTTCCTCTTTTTTAATTTTACAATTGTTTTTGTTTTCTATTTTGTTCTTTATCTGAAAAGATTCCTTGTGGGATTTATTATGCATTTTATTTATTTATATATTGCATTTTATTTATATACTGCAGCTACTCTGCTTGTTCTTTGTGTCTCAGACTTGGTTTTCTGTGATGACATAGTGAAGCAAAGGCATGTGTTGAAATATGTAATTTAATCATTTACCCCCATTGCAAGAATCTTTGATAGAACTCCCAGTGAATCTGATAGCTTGAGCGACACCTTAAGAAGCAGGACTAGCACTACTACACTAAAGAGAATGGATTATTACAAAAAGACAGTACTTTAGTTTACATAAGCATTGCACGTGTTTTCATTCATAATATTTCAGATTTATGCATGCATTTTTTCTCTGTAATACACATTATAAAATTTTTTTTTTTCTTATAATTTGAAACATTGCCATTTGTGTTTCATTGCAATGAATTTATATGAACCTGGAAAAGAAAAATAAAAGTGCAATTGAATCCTATATACATTTTTTCATATGCATTAAAAGTGTTTATACTTTACTTTTTAAATTAAAGGCTTTTTGCATAACTGGGATGTACGAAGGTTGCATAGTTTGGTAACGGTTGGGTGTTTCATGTTATAAAATTTTGAGGAATGTCTGTATTTAGGCCACCTGGCCTTTTTATAAAGTGATCATGGTAGATACTGAAAAGAATTAAAACATTAATTTCTTGTTAATGTTAAATTTAAAGGATATTATTTAAAACAAAATAATAATTGAGGTGTGTACCCTAATGACGTGGTTGTGTGGGTAAGAAATAAAAAAAAATGTACGAACTGATATTTTTTGTAGGGGTAGTTTGAGGTCAAAGTGGGGGTGGCGACCTTGCAAGCACCGCCATCCTGCCCACATTCCATAGAATCGCCTTCTCGCTAGCTCCGGATAGTATTCATTCGTGGCACTCTTTCTCAGTACATAATTTTTTTAATCGAATAGTTTGTCTTAGATGTTTGGTTTTAAATTTCAGTCCATCTTGGTCATAAATTGTGTGCTGAAGTATATTTAATGACTCAACAAATTCGCAAATGTGTTTTCCCTCTGTAATTTTATGTAATTCTTATTAACTGCTTGTGTATGATATCTGAAATAATTATGATTTTAATTTTAGCAGACTCCATATTTATGCAATTTCTTCTCTTTGTAGGCTGCTGGTTCTATAATTGGGAAAGGTGGCCATAACATTACTAAATTGAGGACTGAGGTGAGTAATGTAACCTTGTGGTTTTATTTTACTGCACATGTTATTTAAAACAATTTTTTTTGTGTCTTATGGAATTTTTTTTATGAAAATAGCATTTTCCCACATTCTATTTTACTTTTTAAAGTTGTCAGTTTGAAATGCTTGGAAAATAATATTCTCTTGTAAGCAAAATTTGAATTTTTAGATTACATACAACATTCCAGTGAATATAGATGAAATTAATTTTGTTATGCTGCATTTTTCTGATTTAATTTTTTAAAACCTGTTATTCCACCAAACACTTTCGATATTAATTCGTAACAGTAAAATGTAAAAATTCATTGTGTTGCAGTAATTATTGTTTTTATTAAATAAAGAGCTCTTGTTGAACACAACATTTTCTGTAACTTTTGTTTAACATGTTTTGCCCCCCATTTTACTCCTTCGATCGCCCTCTGAATGGTTCGTCGTCCCCGATTGGTCCCCAATCTGACCAATGGTACGATGGCCCCGCCCCATGTCGCCGCCCCGTTGGATTGATTGCCCGCCCGCCCCGCCTGCGAATGGAAATATTGCCCCACACATCGATTGGATATGTGTGACTCCTCCAAAATGCAGTACAAAGCCTCAGTTACTGTCCCCGATTGCCCCGGGCCCGAACGGTAAATCTACACATCACATTCTACATTCTGTACTACTTAAACTAGGTTCAATCTCTATACTCCATGTGACTGGATCTAGACACGCAAACCCACACCAGCTTGCCTGAGCCATTATTTGCAAATAGTACTTGAATCCCATAAATGTTTCGTAGTATGAGCACAATTTATAACAGTCTATTGACACCAGACTTGAGTGGCAACAAATGTTAAAAGTAGCTTTTGATATCCAAAACTAGATTTTTGTAGCTTTTTTGCACCAGTGGCAAGTGTAGCAGTGTAATGTGTCTAGTGATGGCCCACAGAGTAGCAAGACACTGGCTAATGCAGGCCCTTTGCAGGTGACCCATTGGCCCTTGGTTCAGTTTTAAGGGAGAGGGGATATTTGCATTGTAAATAAGTTAAAATTTTCAGAGTGCCTGTCCCTTGCTGCTGCAAGGTAAATTTCTTATGTACATGAAAGAACCATCAGAATGTTTAACTGGTTAATTGTTTACTATAATGGTTCTTAAGAAACTTGTTTTCAAGTATGGGGAGGGTGGCCGGTGGAGTTTGTTCAATTCACAGTTTTCTTCTAATTGCCAAGTTTCTTCCTTGTATGAATTTGCGTGCTGATTTTAAACAGTTTTTGTTATATACAGCACAGTATGCATTGAATAAACCTGCATGCCTTGTTCTTTTCTTTAAATAATTTTTCTCTTGCGATTGTAAAATAACTGTTATTGCTCATTTTTGAGGGAGATAGTTTTCGGATAGTTATCTACTTTGTAAGTGATTAAGTTAATAGTACTTCACTGAATTCTCTATTTAATTATGTATGTTAAGGTGAGAATAACATTTTTAACAGGGCATATTTAAATATGTCAGGAAAGTTTTAGTTCATTGTTTGTATAATCCACATTGAAATGTTACATGACCATGTATGTATTATGGATAATTTTGAAATGTGTATTTAATGTTATAAAATAGGACTGCAGTAAGACATTGCTGAAATTACATTTTTTAGAAGGTTTATCAAATTCATTTTATCATACTTTTTCGCTCTTCCATTTGGGTAGTCCTTTTTATCTTTGTGAAATTACAAATTACATTTCTCTCAACAGTTTTTGTCATGTTTGCAGCATTCTTACTGTATGCTCGGACTTGGACACAGTGTTGAAAGTCGTGAGAGACGTCATTCCAAACATAGAGGATGTGAGTATGCTATATATTTCTGCATTTTTGTTTACTTTGTTCCTAGAACTGTTGTTTGGGATTTGCATTTTATGTGTTGTTTCTGCAGGCAATCGCCCGCACTGGAATGTCACGAAATGACGATGTTGATTTACGTCTCTTGGTCCATCAGAGCCAGGCAGGTTGCATCATTGGCAAGGGAGGACAGAAGATAAAGGAGCTCCGTGAGGTATGGTGCATAGATATTTTTTTTATACGACCACTGGAAATGTTGCAGTTGCTGTATAGTTGCTTGGACACACATTTAAACTTGTTAGCCACTCGAACGTTAGAATGGTATTTTGCATGCTTTGGAGTATTGTAATTCGAAATGATGTACATTATGTAGTAAAATTTCCTCAGTGTGTCTAAAATGTAGATAATTTATAAGCGTTTCGGTAATTATATTCTTGCTGTGCAACAAAATAAGCAGCGCATGCAGCTGCCTTATGTACGCTTAGGCCGCAGCAGGCGGCCGGTGGCCCTAGCAGCCAAGTGGCCTGCTGCACAGAACAAGCACAGTTGTCACCTGCTCTCCATTCGTACTATCAAGCAACAGGTGACATCCGCTCTATTCATCCTCTCCACAGAAAAATAATCCAGCAGTCTGCCCTTTTCTGCCTTGTGTATCTCTCCCTCTCGTTTTTAACCTGAACTTTAAGACATTATACGAAAGAAAGAGAGGTACAGAAGTATCTGTCAAGAAAAGATATTGTATGGTGAGTGGAAGCAAGCAAAGTAAAATACACACACTACTTGCAGAGTAAGAGTACTCTACACATTCACGTAAAGCACACTGCAATTTTTTTTGACAATCGTACAGAAACGACTCAATAGACGTTGGTGTTTTCTTTCCATCACACTCAATAAATTGTAGCAATAGCTGATATCATTGAAAACGTGAAATATTGAAAAATGATAGTTCCGTATGTAATCTATCTAAGTGAAAGATCTTCTTTTATATTTATTTACACTGAAGAGCCAAAATAACTGGTACACCTGCCTAATATCGTGTAGGGCCCGTGCGAGCACACAGAAGTGCTGCAAGACGACGTGATATGGACTCGACTGACGTCTGAAGGTATGCATGAGACATTGAAATCTGTGCCAATTTGAGAAAGGGTTGCACGTTTGTCACGTTTAATGATTCTCGTCAGTCGTTGTTTGTCCTGTTCGTTCAGTCTTTTTCCGGTCGCAGCAATGTCAAAGATTTTATGTTTTACCGGATTTTTGATATTCACGGTACACTCATATTTTACCACATCAAATTTAACAATCATCTGACACATTGTGACTCGCATCAAAATATGTTGAAAACTGCGATCTTAGAAACAAGCAAGAGGGAAGGGCATTGGTATCTGAACAACTCTAATTTTAACCTCTCAGTAGTGCATGGCACTTCATGTTTCTTAAAATGTTGTGGTGAAATTCCTTTTCTGTTCAACCACGTAAGATTTTAGCATTGCAGAACGTTCATACAGCCTTTGAATCATCGTGCAGATTCACAATAAAATAGCGTCACATATCGCTTATTTTGGTGCCCGTTGTCAAAAAGCTAATGAAATGACAGAAGATTTTCAGCTCAGTTCTTGATGTAAAATTTGTTTTCTTATGGTAATTATCAAAGTAAACAACTACTATGTTTACTCTTATGCTGATGCTATTTATTACCTGTCTTGCAGAGACAACCAGCGCGTTTAGTTCGCTTTCCGCCGCAGCTCTGCCAACATAACAGTTTACTTTTAACCTAGTCCAAGATGATGTTTATTCAATGTATATTTACTTTTCCCAGTGTTGCCCTTCCTGTTTGAATGTTACATGTTACAATATGTATTTTGTTTTTAATTACCTTGTCGTTCACATTGCATAGTATTAAGATAGGCCAATGTTTGCGGTACGATGCATCCTGGGATGTTACTTGACCACTCAAAAATTTTGGTACAGTTATCACAAAAAAACTGGTACTTACACGAAAAATTGTTACATCTTGTCAGGTTCTTACTACAAAAGAATCAGCCTTTTTTTTCCATTATTGTCTATTATGGCATGAATAGTATCACGGTAGAGGTTCTGAATTTATTATGCCCAATTACTTCAGATGCCGATACCTTAGTACCGATACCAGTCCAGTCTTAGTTATTACCTCTGTACGATGTCATTCGATTTAAAACAATGTCATGAAAATTTTTTATACTGCAGAAATATGTTAAACAGTATTACGTCATCTATCCAAACTGTTTAAATTTGTACGAGCTGATGTCAAACCATGTGTTCTAATTTCCACTGCCATCCTTAAAGGTAAGTAGTTTGTGGCAAAATTATATTCTGCGTTAAATATGTGGATGAAGTTTCCATGAAATGCGTGGTCTTCTGATAGTTATTGTGTTTTTAACTTTTATAGGAAAAATATATTTTATTAAGCAAAACAGATGTTAAATGTTTGTGCTTTACAACAGTGTGGCTGTGTGAATTTTAATGAAACTTGCCCTCGAGTGACTAGCATTACTGTGGAAATATGGTTTAAATATTTGGGTCAATTTTGTTCAGTCATTGATTTTCACGACAGTTTTTGTTACTGATAATGCCATTTGCTTGTGCGTATTCTTGTGTTGAAATAATGCCCTCAGGCGTGTTGGCTGCAGTTGACAGCATTAATTTAAGTCGAAAGACCTAGAATCTTGAAAATCAATCCATATTAAAAAACCAATATTTATTACTTTTTGTTGTTTATTTGAGGGTTTGCAGTGGTTGTATTAATTAGCCAGTTGATGTAAACACGAGCTGAATGTCACAAGGCAGCGTTTATTGATAGATACGCTGAAAAATTCGCAACCAATATGTAACACAAGAAAATTAGGTGCTTCTAAATTTTGCTGGTTTCTGCATAGTGCGTGAAGCCTGTAGTCCCTTGGAGATGAAAATTTTCTTACAGAAGACATGGTTTTCTGGTGGTGTTTCAGAAAACCGGTGCAAGAATAAAGATCTTCAGCAACTGTTGCCCACAGAGCACGGATAGGGTGTGCCAAATATCTGGTCGCCCCAGCACATGTGTGGACTCGCTTAAGGAGATCATTGAGCTCGTCAAGACAGTAAGTTTCCAAAAATAAACTTTTTTGCTTAGTATATGTTGCAAGGGTTTGTACAGTGCTAGGAAATCTTTAGTCTCCTTGATTTATAGCTTTTGTAAGTGTTCTTAAATGTTTGCATTTTCTCTTACAGATCTTATAAGTTCTTAATTTGTGATAATTTATGAAAGTGTAACCATATTATGCATTATTTTTCAAAATGTAAAGACAGGGCTATCGCATCATACATATAAGTACTTTTAGTGAACTATTCAGGTTTATAGTAGTGTGAATTGCTACTAAAACTAAAATGCTAATTACCTTAACAATAAGTAAGAGGTTTACATAAACTAAACACAAATCAACTGTATTTATGGCCCATAGTGCTAGTCATTGACACTTTTACCGCTTTTGATGTAAAATATTCAATTATAGCTCCGAAAACTTGCATTAGACTCCAAAGGAGAAGAGAACAATGTGACGTTACAAACTTGAATGTGGCAGAATAAGTTCTACAAATGATGTGAAAGAAAATGAAAATTGATGAGAGGTGGGGTGGGGTGGCCTGGACAAAAGAAAAGGTAGGAGGTGACAATGAAAATGACTGGTGGAGAACCATTTATCAAAGAAGAGTGAGGGCGGGATGATATGGAACAAAGGAAATTACGGGCGACTGAATTTACAAACTAGTGAACATTAACACAGATTTAAGCGTGTACAAGAAAATTTTAGTCTGGAGGCGGCTCGTGGTGCATCAAATCTTTGAACTTTAAAAATGGTACAATATATACAGTAGGCAAATTCTACATAAAAAAATTAATAGCATCAATTTTGCTCTAAAAAAAACAATTTTTAACATTATTAGTAAATAACAATATCTCAATCTTAATTATTTAGGGGCCAATATAATGTCTGTAAATTATTTTTATCAGATTTTTTAAATACAGATTTCACGTATGGAAACCTTATCAGGATAATGCAACTTATATCACCTTTGCTGTCTTAGTGCCTTCAATTGCCGCCAACATAGTTTTCTGTCTTTTTCCTTTCTTGACAGCTTCAGCGTGACTAACTCTGCACGTTCTTCTTTGTTGCAAAAACAGCATATCATGATGTCTTGCAATTTAACCATTCCTTCTTGAGAAAACTGCTTTACTCTTTCATCAGTATTTATTTTTGGTGGCATTTTAAAACAAATCAGATAAAACTCTGCAACCCACAACTGTCCAAACCAGACTCACCCGTGAGGTCCGACATGCTTGTACATCTTTCGCCCTCTCTGTAGCCAAGTGCGGTACCACCGCTCGTTGCCACGCACATAATGATTTGTTGATATCTCAAAATTCGTGGATGCAAGATAATTTTAAGAAATTCACGAGTCATTTGCGAGTCGAAAATACCACATAACTCTAAAAGGCATTATAAGTCGTTCCCCACTATTTAAAACAGTTATAAGATTTTTGCGGGTCACAAATTTCGCTGGTGTCTAAATATTATTAATAAAAGTAGCAGGTCATCTACATATAGGTGTCCAAGACTGAAGTTGAAATGTATCTTGCAGAGCCACCTATTTCTATAAATTCCAACTCTTTACAATACTGGAAGACATCACATACTACGTTGGACAAAGCAGCACAGAAATATCTGTCCTCACCAGATGGGTCTGTGGCATCAGGGAGACTTTTTATTTTAGTTCAGCTGGCTTGATATCTTGTAAGAAAAGAGTTTCTTTGAACCCTAAGAAGCTACGGCAGCTGGTCTTCTTGAATAAAAATATTTTTATCATCTAAAAAATCACCTCTAATGTGAGCGTAGGTAGTATTGGCTCACAAGAATCTGTATCTGTGGAATAGGCAAAAAATGGTTTCGGCTCAGCCCTAAAAAAAATTAATATAAATCCACTGATTTGCTTGCAGAAAGTTACTGAAAATAAACTTTACGCTTGGTAATTCACGTAGCTGGTTGTTCAGACAATTTTTGGACAATGGGAGGTCAATTATATGCTTCTAGCCATATCATTTTATTCACACAGATGCTGTCCATTGAGTTAATATTAAGTTTTATAGTCATGTATATTTTACGCCAGATACAGTGATACATCAACATTACCAGAAGAAACAACCTTTAATTACAGAAGAAATATTAATTCCTGATTAAAATATATTGCGTTAACATTTTCAGGTGAAAACATTTGCTTTGAAATACAAGTGATGATAGTTATCACTATTTTGAGAGACTGATAATCTTTATAAAATTTCTACTTTTACCAGTACTTTATTTGCTCTGCATCTGGCATGTGAAGACAAGCGCGCGCAGTTGAGAGGGCGTGCTTTTTCTTTTGCTAGACAATTATGTCCCCTCTTGAAGGGGAGGACTAAAAATAATTGTGAGACCGAGTGTGTTATCAAAAGGGGAGGGGGATAAGCTGCAAGTTCGCCACATGGGTTACTTGGTAACCACTTCCCCTAACGGGCGTGTAAGAGGAGGTAGCAAGCCAGACTCAGGTGCGCCGTAGACTAGTTGGAAAGACATTTACATCCAGTTACAAGACGTTTGAATAAACAACCGGTACAANATTTGCTCTGCATCTGGCATGTGAAGACAAGCGCGCGCAGTTGAGAGGGCGTGCTTTTTCTTTTGCTAGACAATTACGTCCCCTCTTGAAGGGGAGGACTAAAAATAATTGTGAGACTGAGTGTGTTATCAAAAGGGGAGGGGGATAAGCTGCAAGTTCGCCACATGGGTTACTTGGTAACCACTTCCCCTAACGGGCGTGTAAGAGGAGGTAGCAAGCCAGGNGCAAGTTCGCCACATGGGTTACTTGGTAACCACTTCCCCTAACGGGCGTGTAAGAGGAGGTAGCAAGCCAGGCTCAGGTGCGCCGTAGACTAGTTGGAAAGACATTTACATCCAGTTACAAGACGTTTGAATAAACAACCGGTACAAAAACGATCCTTGCAGGAAATCTTAGGTGACTGTACCACAATATATTTTGATTGCCGCAACATCCCATAAAACGAAACAAGCGGTTAGCCAGGACCTCTGAAAATTAACTGTGGGTACTGTGTATCGGTACATGCGTGTTCGGTACGAGTGTCGACTAGTTTTGTTGCGTGTACAAACTGTAAACTGCCAGATTTCGCCTTTTAGATGAGCTGATACAAATTTTAATTGCAAAATACTTTACTATTATGAATGGAAATTTACTGTTTAACAATTTCCTAAATTTCTATTACTTCCTGTATCAAAATATATGCTGTAACATCCAAGCTGATGCAGCATAAGAAACACAATTAACACCTCATTTAAGATGTTCAAAAAAATTTGCTGTTTATAACAAGCTATGCTAAACAGTTTTATATTGTGCTTTTAAGTACACATCTAGCCTAAGGATGTGAGAGTTGTAAATGCAATATTATAATGAATTTAAATTGTTGGTGATTAAGGTATGTTTAAAAGTACTTTTACATTTGAAACCAATGGATTCTCGACAATTTGTTTTTCAGTGTACCAACAAGAAGAAACTAAGCTTGCTGAAATATAATGGATTTTAGACCTGAAAAATATTGTACATATCCTTAAAATGAACATTTCTTTACCACCAATAGTCTTAAGATATAATTTCAGAAACTTAGGAAACCTATGTTTTAATATTCACTTTAGATTAAAAACTTTAATTCTGGAAATTAAACTAATAGTTATAGTTTATTTATATTATTTTTGTGCATTGTTTCTTTGTTTAATGAGCTAGGCTCAATATATATCTTTAAATGGCCCCAACTGATATATTTGCGACAATTTTTGCCAATCCTTATGTGCAGAGTCTTTTCAAACCTTTACGATTCTAACCAAACCCACATCCGATAGTTTCCGATAATAACCATTCCTGCAACAATATTGCCACTGCTATGACCTTATTCCATATATCGTTTACATTAACAAGGCAATCGATTTTTGAATAGTGTCCTAGATTGTGTTATTCATTCTCATTGTCACCAATCTTGCTTCCTCATAGTTGCCAACCTACGGATGCAGTAAAGGCGTAAGAAAAATAAACATAGTCCATGAACACTAAAAACGTTTGCGGGTGTAAATAATACTATCGTTAGCACCAGTTGTTGATAATCTGTGTTGTTTTGCATTCACATAATGTTGTGAAAAAGAAATAACTTATCAACATGTAATTTAATTTGAAGTGATATTTTTACGACTAAAATTTTATCCAGATTTCTTTTTATATATTTCAAGTATTTCTAACTATTTATGTTAAAAAAAAAAGTAACCATTATTTCAGCAGTTTATCTTTGAAAGTTTTAAATAAACGTGCAAAATTTAGAAAGGCATTTGAATATTTCCGTTACGTAATTCCCTTCGCAATCCTTTACAGAAAAAATATTTTAAAAGAATCAAAAGGAACCTATTCTTGCTCAACTGATAGATTATTTTCAAAAGCTTTCTGTGGAGAGTAAGAGATAGCAGCATATTAGCGTTTGTTCTTGAGTACCAAATGTAAGCCGTGACTTACACGTCTTTCTCTTATATCGTCTTTGCGCCGCATGTATAGTTGTTTTTGATTTTTTTGTGGCAGTGAAGAAGTGCGGCAGTTTCTTGATGGAAAAGCGATGTACCTACACCGCAGGTTTCAAAATGAAAGTGATTTTGTTTGTTGAAGAGTTTGTAAATCGAGCCACGGGCTGTGAATTCGGAGTAAATGAAAAGTTAGTGCGGGGCTGGAGGAATTTTTCTCACTTATAAGTCGCACCCAGAGTTTTCAATAAAAAAAATTAAATAAAATGTGTGACTTATATGCAATAAAATGCAGTATCTCCCTTTTACATCATCACTTCTCCCTTCTCTCTCTTTATCACTCAGCCCTCTCCAGTAAGCCACACTGCTAGCCCAATCAATATATTCCTCAGCCTTCTTTGTTCCCATGTAAGCCAAACTATAAACAAAATTCCACGGGAGGGAAGAGAAAGCAAGAAGCGACTTTTTTTAGAGGTGTTGCATTCCAGCAGTACACTTCCGGCCCACCTCCGTTTTTGATGTTCATTATCGTACAGCACACCACAAAGTTTTGGTTTTTAGCGCCATGAGTTACTTAATTAAAGTATTTTCCAAACATTATACAATCGCCACACATTAATGTAAAAAAGAATAATTTGTTACATATTTACTAACCGTAAATAAATTTAATTCAAGTTTATCGGTATACATTACATCTTCGCACTTTTTGTTATTCAATTCTTCCATAGGTTAAATAAAACATTTAATGAATTTTACCTGCATTGGTTTAATAATGTTGCAGGTATTCAAAATAGAACCGAATACTTGAACTGATATTTAAAAAGTAGAATCTGTACCGGAACCAATATTTTTTTTGTTTTTCAACCCATCCTCAATTAAAACAACTTGTAACGTATAAATTTTCTATTATTGTACATTCAGTAATTGCTACTAGTCCGAATTAACGTTAAAACAAATTTCTCCATAAGGGGTGAAGCTGGGCCTTTAACTAGTTCTTTCATATCCGTAGTGGATGTATTATCATTAAATACTTGTACAGTACGAAGTACTTTTCAGTATTAAGTATAAAATTTCAACTTCCTTTGTGTATTTTGTAGGAAGAGCCAACTGTATAAAAAAAAAGCAGAACACATTTTTGATATCTGACAATATTTAACAGTGCAATTTGCTACCAAAGAATATAGAATCATGGATCAATTAAAAATAAGTTGCTTAGTACTAAAACACCTTTTGTAAATGTAGCTGTAATTACAAGAGTTTTGTAGGTGATTATGTAGTCAACTTTGAAATAATTTGTTTTTGTTATGTATAATTAGTGTGTAACATGGATGGGGTTTGTGTGTTGTCAGTCTCCAATCAAGGGCATCAACAATCCGTATGACCCTCACAACTACGATGACTTCTTCGCTCAGGAATATGGTGGCTTTGGGGACCCAGAGAAGAGCATGAACGTGCGAGGAGGAATGGGGGGAGGACCTCCCCCACCCATGGCTGGTCGTGGAGGGCGTTTTGGTGGTGGAAACATGGGTCCTGGCCCAGGCCCCAGGCTTAGCCCTCGCATGGGGTAAGTTTTTCCAAAACCATTGTAATTGAATTTTTTGGTAATGCATGTAGAATTATGTTGGTTTTGTACAGAACAAACTACAAAATACAGAACCTTATTGAAACGACCCTTCGCAGTTTCCAGAAAATAAGGTTATAATGACCAGTTAGTTTATTGTATTAACTTATATAAGCACCCCATCCTATTTTTGATGGGTTCTGGACAGAAAAGGGTAAGAAATTATCGTTAATAGTTATCAAATAAGACGTGTATGCCATTGTCGTGCACTTTGTATCAATCAATATATTTGTCACAGGAGTCAAGGGTTGGTTTGGTGAGAAAGATTTGATGTAGAGGGCAGGAGGAGATCAGCTAACGCAGCGATGAGACACTATAACAGGAAATTAGTTGGTTTGATGTTGCAGTAGATTGCTGTTGCCACGCCGGCGGGCCCCCACACTAGCATGATGAGACCCAGCAATATTTATGAGAATAGAAAAATCCAAAGCTGTCTATACATGCCAAAATTCGGTAGTGTACTATTTATAATCAATACCAGTTTGTGGGCCACACTCATCAATGTTTTACTCCTAGTTCTATTTTCACAGCTTTTCTTGTACATTCGTCTGTGATGTAACAAACAAAAAATACGCATGGATGTTGCTAGGCCCACCTGTTTTTCGTTAATTGTACACTATAAAAATGCAAACACAATATTTTAATTCACGAGAATGATTCAATATATATTGAGCCGAATCACCATGGCAAATGTTAGCGGGCAGAATAACGCATGCATGTATTTTGTTTATAAATAAAACATTTCTAACCTAAAATGTTGGTGGTATGTAAAGTGTGTGTGTGTCCTATATATACACATAATAGATTAATATATATTGTTGGTTGTAATAATTACTAGGGATATCACACTTGATGTTTGAAGAATCGTATAATCGAGTAGCGGAAGTTCAAGAATTGAAGCAACAAAAACCAATTACTACAAATACATAACTTTTCACCTCCAAAAAACCGTTTAAAATTACTTTATTCATGCCAGTAATTGAATCACTATTGGAAAATTATTTTGTGTGTAAAAAATATGAGATGCAAAAATTATTGATGTTCTCGTCTGGCGGAAATAATTTTTCCCGGATATTTTTGGGAGAAATTTATGTTCACATATGTGTGCGTTGTTCCAACTAAATTACAAGTCTGGTTTCGTGCGATTTTTTTTTTTTTTTTTTATGAATTGAATTAAATATTGTCAAGAAAGTTTAGATTCTTCCATTTATTCAGATTTCACCTTTTGTTTTATAAGTTAAAAAAAATTTGTATGTCATATATTATGTAACATTAACACTACTAAACGTAACTAAAACTGGTTGCAGCGTGCACTATTAGGAAGTTACAACAAATCATGCGCACTGAATTTTTCTTTTATGCTAGCGGCACCTAAAAGTTGCAAGTATCTATTGCTGGCTTATATGGGGTGCAAGTTTCTATATACATTCACGTAAAATAAGCTAGTACATGATGAATGTTTAATTTGATTCCAATTGTTTAACTATATTACTGAGATCTAACATGGTGTTTTTAAAATATGAGTTTGGTTAAAACTATTCGTAACACCAGCAAATTTTCTTTTTTTTTTGTTAGGAATGTGTTTGTTTTAATTGTGTTTTGTGCTCATTCGTTGCTAGGGCGTTGACAAACTCCAAACGTATCAAATTTGCTATGTGAAAATATTAGAATTAATTTACTTAGCTACTTTTAATTTTGTTATCGATAGAGTAATTAGCTTGGTTAGCGTACAAATTCAGTATGTTGCATTCATAACTTGGCTGTGATTGCAGTTGCACTATGCGATTCAAAGCGTGTGTGTGCACGGACGTTAAAACTTCCAATGAAAGTTAATTTAAGTAAATTTGTGTCAGTGTACACAAATTTTACTACCAAAAATTAGAGGTGATCCGATATGGTTTTTAAGCCTTTTCCGATATTGCCGATACAAACTTACCGATATTGCCGATACCAATACCGATACTGCCTTGACAAGGGAAAATAACATTATTGCAAGTTTCAAAAAATAAAAACATAATTTTTAAACATTTACCTAAATACAATTCTAATTGTCTTTGTTTTTATTGTTTCAGTGATAGGCCTAAATATTATGATAAATATAAATCTAGGAACCACATATTAAGCTTAAGCATATTTATAAGACAAAATTAACCTCCAAAAGCATGTCATTAAGCAATGAAACTCTTAAAAAAAACACACACTTCAAATGGTGCGTACATTTAATGTACCGTTTTAAGTTTGTGGTACTATAGGACCTCGATGATGTACCGCCTCTCGAAACCAAACATTTGCAAATATTGTTAACAGTTTTGCAATCATGCAAAACGTGTCTAATTTTGCTTTGAAAATAAACAAAGCCAGTTGGGTACTTTAATAAAAACCAATTTAAAAATACTGATTATTTTAATAAAACCAAATAGTGAAACCTCTATTATTCGTTTTTCATGGGACCTACTGAAAAAAAACTCAGTATGCGGGAGAACTCAACATGTGGACCTCTCTCCTCAAAAAGTAAAACCTAACCTCAAAAAAAAATTAATTTTCATCCTTGGGTATACCGAGTTGATTGCCTGTAATGAAAAGTGGGCATATCTTAAATACTGGATGAAAAAACTTATCTCAATCATTCAATAAAAGTATTGTATTATAAAATATTGAAATGCGCTTAATTTCGAAAATCCGCCGAATGTTCACTAAATTTCTGCCAAATGTAAAAAAAAGTGGCAAAAATCAAACTAAATTTATTTAAAAAAATTATTTTAAAAAGAAATGTGCTAAAAATGGTTGAGTTTGACATGTAAAAATCCGATTTTTCGAAATTATATTTTACTTCGCTAAAAATTACGTTGCCCGCAAAATGTNGTGCTAAAAATGGTTGAGTTTGACATGTAAAAATCCGATTTTTCGAAATTATATTTTACTTCGCTAAAAATTACGTTGCCCGCAAAATGTTTTTAAATTTCGCCAAATCAAACAACATTCGCCATCTTGTGACACAGTTGATATCATTGCATTACTCTTAAAAAAAGTTACAAGCGTAATTTTATCTTAACAGAATTAATCAGTGAAAAAATACTGTTCCCCTTTAATGCTGGTAATTTACATGGTTATTTACCGTGCTGGCCTAAAAATTATTACGTTTCCATTGTGGAACGAGAGTCAAGTTCAAATCCGTTCCGTCCAATATTAATGTCTGGTTCTGGTCCGTACCACATCCACAAATATACGTGTTTTATTTGCGCGAATATTCGTTTACTGACTTGAAACAAAGAAATGCCTGCAATTATAATGGTTTACCTATTTTCGACGTGAGTAATTTAAAAAAAAAATAGTGATCGAATTATCAAAAATAAATTACGTGGTTGTTAACAATTGAAATGTTTCACAACTAGTTGTGTATACTAACTTTTGAGGTTAGGGAGTGTCTGTTTACCTGCCCTTGGCGCTACTGAATTTTGGTAGTACCAGTTTTAAGATAGTTTTTTCACAGATAAACAATAGTTCCGAATATATTTTGGTTTTCGGACAGAATATATGATCGATGGATGCGGGTAAATTAATGATTTAAGGGCGTAGCATGCGGGTTTTTTTAACATTGTTTATATATATTTGTTGCGACCATCCAAAAAAAATCGACTGATACGGGGAAACGACATAAACGGGAACGCAAGTGTAGCACTGTAGTGAGCAAAGCACTCCAATTATGGCAAGTTGAAAACAGCATCTTCTTAGGGCAAAATATCGGTTATAATATCGGCGATTTAAACATGAATTGCACACAATTCCGATAATCACGATATCGGCCGGTTTCGATGTACCGGTATCGGCTCAGCCCTACCAAAAATGCTATTCTTGCAAACTTTTAATAATTACAGGTGTTGGTGAACATTTATCATGCCAAGTGAGGTTTCGAAATATTTTTGAAAAAACTATGGTGGACGAAACATGTGTATAAATATGTATGTATGTTTTCAATATTGTCTCATACCGCTTTTGAACTTTTTGTAATTTCTTATGAATATGCTCTTAATGTTCATGTTATATTATTTGTTAGTAAAAGGCCTAGTTTAAATAATTTAATTTCACACCCTTCTATACAGTATTTAGTTCTGTAACTAAAAGAATCACAATTTTTGGAATCGAGAGTGGTATCTGCATTGAGATTGAGAATCGAAAAAATGTGGATTCTTTACATCCCTAATAATTACGCACAAAACATTAAAGTGGTATTCGTAAACACAGCAGACTACTCACCAGCTGTGCTTTGTGGTTAGGTTCTTGAACAATAGCAAATACTACTTTCGTTAGTATTGAGCAAGGGTGGTGATTGTAGCTGGTTGCTTACGCCACAAAACCGTTTAAGAATGTCAAAAATAGTTACTGTTTGAGATAATGCCCTAAAGTTTCAAATAGAAGGGTTATTATGTGTTATAAACTGCGATGTAAAATTTAAGTGGGGGGAAAAAGACAAACTTAGGCAATGCTCGAATTTAGGTATGTACTTGTGTCACTGTATACTTTGCTTACATTTGGCTCAAAAAACAATCAATTTGGACACAGCCTTGTTGGTTTCTGTAACATTTATTAGCCAGCTAATCACTTTTAATGAACGTGTATTTCGACAAAGGCCTTGGTAATTGCCGAGATATAGAGGGGTTATTTAAAGCAATAAATAATATTTCAATTATATTTATACAACATTTATTGTCTTGCATTATTGTACACGAGTTTGTAATTTTGATTGCTTGTTTTTAGTTTTTGTAGGTTATGAACATAGGCTTATACAAATTTATTGTTTAGACCTTCAAAATTCACCATGTGTCACTTATTAACTCAGTAGAAAATTCTATGCCTACGAAGTAGGAATGTTGCCCTATTAAACTTAAAATAATGTCAATAATCAATTGTAACCTACAAATTGCTTCTCACAATAGCAACACACATACTGCAGCTACTAGAGAAGTATAAATCATCGTGTACTTGCATACTTGATTTGTAATTCGGACACAGCTCTAAACACTGCACTGCCGTATGAATCATTATTTAGTGACAATAGAGCACATTAAAAAAAATTACATTCGAAGCTAATTTTTATAATTTTCATTTTGTTAAGAAAACAAATACATTTCTACCACTTAAAACATTTGATACTACATAAGGGGTATTTTTACTTTGTCAATAGTAAAATTTTAATAGTATTTTGTAGTTGGGTTGTGGATTTGTGGTGGAGTAATACTGAACTAAACGGGAATTAAAATATTGTTATCTACAAATGAACAAAAACTGGATGTGAGTTATGTAAAAATCTTATTTAAAAAAAAACTCAAATGCTCCTGACTTTTTGAGCAATTTTAAAAGCCTCGAAAAAGTACAAGACTGATACAAAAAAATTGAGATGTCCGACAGCGGCATAATGTAACGACTGGCAGGCGCGACCTTGCTTCCTCCTATATTCTTCCCACCCAAGTTTGTGGACGGGGCATGAGGGAGGAGTTTATTGCCTACCAATCAACACTCCTCTGCACATTTCTCTTTCTCCTCCTCCTCCTGTATAGCCACTCACCACATTACCCCTTCCCATGGGTCTCACCACTCTTAACTGCTTCTTTTCTATTCCTGACCCTTGTCATCTTCTCTTAGTGTGCAGCAAAGCAAATAACAGAACAAATAATGAAACGGTAAATCTTTGTAACTGGTGGGCTGGCAACATGAACAGATGTTACTTTCCCGTTCTGTTCCAACCTGCTGACAACACACGTATCTGTTCAAACGTAAGGAAATGAAAATCATATGATTTTAACTTGTTTTGCTATAGAAGAGAGTTAATTACCTATATATGTTTACAATGTGTTTACTTAAGCACAACATTTACATTGCCTTAATTTTTCCACTACTTTTAACATAGATTGTACTTCACAATTGCATACATGCCCTATTGATATTTTCTGCTACTATAGGTTGTTGCCCTGTTTTTTTTTTTTTTTTTTTTTCTAATATACCAGTTACGGTTTATTTTATTGGTTACGTAGGGGACTCTAAGTTTCCTAACTTCTTTCATGGGAAGAGATTGTTTTGTGGTTCTTCTGCTACATCAAAGTCACACACACGTGGCTAGTGAAACATGAAAACATAACTTCCAACACAACAGAATGCCCACTAATTAGTCCAAACTCCACTTTGGCATAAAATAATTGTTAGTGTCTAATTTTACCCACAAGATAGTCGCACTATTTTGAGAGGCCTCTGAATACCCATACAGCTAACAGTGTATCGTTGATCAAATCATAGAGCAAGCAATAAAGGAATGGAATAGTTGCAGTGCGTATATGTAGAACAACAAGATGGAGACCAAACAAAATTTCAAACTCCACAACATTAACTCACGTAATTTAATAATGTATATGTACACAATGTGACTACTGGGGTGTGCGAACATGAGCACTGGAATTAATTATTGTGTAGAAAGTATTTTATGTTCCACACTTTGCTGAAATAATTTTCTGTTTCATATTTAGTATTATTTTTTAATCTTTTATAATAGGCTACTTTAAAATATTCTTTATATAAGCCAGGTTTAATTTTCAGTTTATTTAGATTTTTAGATTTGTAGACAATATGTGTACTTGCATAGAAAAAACCATAATCAAGTTATGTATTTATTAAATTAAAAAAAAATTGATGCAATTTGTACTTGTCAACAAAACCCTAATTCAAATTCGCAGATATTTTAAAACATTTCCTTTGAATTCACTTTGAAGTGAAACTTCAGCTTTGCCCACCCCTAGTGAAAAATTTGTTGCTGTTAGTACCAATGCAGGAAATACTCGACACACAAATATTGGTGCATTATTTATATAATGAAAGGGTGTTTATTTAGGCCACGTACATTTGTAAAGCTCTCATATGATTTTGAACTTTGTTTTTCTTTCATTAACACACTCCATAATTTAACAGAACTATGGTTTGCAAAAACGGTAACACACCAAGCAACACTCAAGATTTAATCCGTTCAGCATAAGATGCCAAAGATGCACGAACGATCATAAACAATTTAACATTGTCTAGCAACTATTAGACGTAATCATGCTTTTCCCCTTACGTGCTTGGCTCGTGGAGAAGTGGCAAGCGGCACTCGTCCTACCCCCACATCATCAAAAGGAGCAGTATGTAAATAGCGCTCTCTGCCCCTCCTACATTCCACAGTATGTACCATTATCCTCCATCCCCTCCTCGACTATATCCCAAGTACGACATCTTTGTGCTCTACTACCACTAGCTCCATTTCTGATTGTACCCCTCCCCTTCTAACCCCTCACTGACTCCATGCGATACAGCTAGCAAAGACGTATCAAATGGGTGGTGTCACTTGAGAAGCAACATGTTTAAACCTTTTAAAAATACGAGTTTACAGACTTTGTATCGTTATAGTGAAAGGTTTCATTAACAGACTTGCATTATAAACAAAATTAAGTACAGTGGAACCGTGTTATAACAAATATGGCCTATAGAGTCACATCTGCTATTGCAATAGTTTTTAAATGCACAGTCAGTTTCCCTATCATGTGAAAGGTACTTAATTTCATTTATAACGCAAATCTGTTAATGTAGCATTTCGCTATAGTGATAGGAACATTTGAAAACTCGTATTTTTAAAATGTTTAAATATGTCGTATTGCATGGCGACACTCACGTTAACCGGAGCTAGCAAGATTTGTGAGTGATAAGGAAGAGGGTATGATGGAGGTGAGAGGTACGAATGGGAGTAGAGCTATTTGATGGCAAGAAAAGAGGTGTACGTTGGAAAAAGGGATGACTGGTGGGAGGGGAATGGTAGCGGCTATATGCTAGCAGCCTGCCCCCTCCTTTTATGTAGTGTGGGTAGGAAGACTCCTGCCGCTTGCAAGGCGAGTAAGTGAAAAGCATGATTGCATCTTAACAGTTGTTGACACTGCTATATTGTTTGTGATAGCCTATTTTAGGGCTGGGCCGATGGAATTGTTCGCAATTCATGTTTAAATCGCCGATATTATAACCGGTATTTTGCCCTAAGAATTTAAGAAGGTGCTGTTTTCATCTTGCCATAATTGGAGTGGTTTTATTAAAGTAATAACCATTTTTTTAATTGGCTTTTACTTAAGTACCTAACTGGTTGTGTTTATTTTTAAAGCAAAATTAGGCACGTTTTGCATGATTGTTTACAAAACACGTATACAACAAAACAATAGTAACAGCCATTTGCATTTACTGAATTTTATCTTTGAAGGCAAGCTTACTGCATGAAGAAAACTTAACATTTAATCAGCCTAATACATATATAATATTTACGATTACCTCCATAAATATTTTGTCTTGGTAGTTTCATGTCCAACCGGGAACAGGGCGACTCATAAAAAAATTATGTAATCTTGTAATGTTGGTAACATGCTGTACATCACTGCCGCTACCGTTGATTTGTTTGCTGTTGCTGTAGTTATATGACTTGTTAGGGAATGAACGTGGTGAAATTATTGGTACATCATGGAGGTTGTATAGTACCACAAACTTAAAACGGCACCTTGAGCGTTCGCACCCTTTGTAGTGGAAGCTTTAAATTACAACAGTGTCCTCCTAGACCTGTTGTACAACTCTCAACACAACTTTCTGGCAGATAAAATGCACCTAGCGATGCCATAATTGCAAATACCACAGATTTCAGATAACGATTGTGTGGCTACATGTTCATCTAGCCCTGATGTAAACAGGTCTAAACCGAGATTTCATAACATGTATGAATTAATGGAAAAAGTAAAGTAAACCTTATCCTTCATCACATGCCTGCACTATGAAAATAAATATTCTCAGACCTTTTACCACTTAGTGTTGTGGAAAACAAAGGTAGGTTGAATACTACAAATACATTACGTGCATCACATCTTACACGTTTTTAAATCATTTTAATTATTTTTGTCTTTAAAATGTGCTTAATTACTAACTAGTAAGTGGTTCTTAGATTTTTACTTATCTTAACAGTTTGATCCATCACTGAAACAATAAAAACAAAGGCAATTAAAATTTTCTTTAACTTAAAGTTTTAATAATAAAGTTTTGAATTTTTTGAAACCTGAAAAAATGTTATTTTTCCTTGTCAAGGCAGTATCAGTAAGATTGTATCAGCAATATCGGGAAAGGCTCAAAAACCATATCGGCTCACCTCTACCTTATTTACTCGTGTATAGTGCCCACCATGATTTTTGCAACAAGTATCAGGAAGAAATTATATATATATTAGGGATGGGTCGAATAACCAAAAATGTTGGTTCCGGTGCCGATTCTACAATTTAAATATCTGTTCCAGTATTCGGTTCTATGTATTTTGAATACTTGCCTTTTGCTTGCAACTTTATTAAACCAATGCAGGTAAAATTCACCGAAAAGTTGTAGATGTCATCCCAACATGTCTGCGGCGAGGTGAGAGTCTGACTGGGTACCCCCCCTTATATTTCATTTCATACAAGTTGGCCAGATTCTGGCATCAGGGAGAGTGGCCACTTGACGTATTCGAAACGAACTACGTGCCATTTACAAAATTCTGCACCAGTTGATGCATGAACGAACAAAAGTTAATATTACGTTGGCTATTCTGAGTGCACTGCTGACGCACATTAGATCAACCGAAAATATGTGCGATAAGAATGAGTTCCTAGGTTAATTAATACATTTTATTTTACTTGGTCATAAAACAGCGGTTTTTAGTATTGCTAACAAAACTTAGTCGTAAAGTAGTAATGTATAGGTGTCCAAAATGAAATGCACATTAAAACGATCCGTATTAAAATGAAACACAATTTCAAATCAATTTTTTACGTCTTAATCGCTCCTCTCCAACCCCACTTTTATTACGTGCTTGATATTAATTCCAAAAGCATACAGAAATATATCATAATTTTGTTGCTTAATATTATAAAAAAATTTATTCAATATATTTTAAATTTGTGTCGTTTCGAGCAAGTAATAGAACAACAGTCAACTTTAAAAATACGCTACCTATTGAGCAAAATAAACTGACTTCTCCCCGGACAGGATGTGCACGCCACCTATCAGATTTTTCTTGAAACATTACCAGCCACAAAAAAACGTTCCGCGTGCGACACACATAAATTTACAAACAGATACCAATAGTTTTATTTTCCGCGAACTCTGCATAAGTAACTTATATTTCGTGTACAGTGATTTTACGTACTAGTATTTATATTCTGCAGGTAATCGTTCGTCTACATAAATTATACGCCATATTGTTCTCCGAAAAGCCATTTCCTTGTTTCCGAAGAGAGTTGGACATGCGTGAATAGTTGTTCAGCAATTCTAACATTATTCCACATCAAATATGTTCAACTCAAATATATTAGCTATAATGTCCAATGTGTGATAATAGCTACAAATACCATTTTGCAGATGTTATCCCAAATAACTCTGATAAATAAAAAAGAGTTTGCAAATATTAATTTTTTTTTCAAGGTTTTATATTTCTTTTAAAACTACTGATATTTTTAGACAGACGTCAATCTATATCTTTTTAATTTGTTTAATATTAAATATTTTTGTCCTTAAACATATTTTGCTGATTAATTATTTATGTACACATTACTATTACTACAAACGTAACTACGTATTTCTGAGTAGCAAGTTTGCCTAAAACGTACCACGAACGGTACATTGACAAGGGGATCGGCCGATAATGACAGCATGAAAATAAACAACATCGTTGCCATGTGGCCGATCAGCTGATGGCGGAAGGATACCTAGTCAGATGTAAACAGTGGTGCTACTTTCACATACCTGTCAGAATCTGGCCAACTTACATGGTACAGAGCATATAAGCCTGATGAGAAGGGAAGTGGTTACCTAGCAACCAGCTATGGCGACCTAGCATTCTATCTCTCTGTCGTGCACCTCTTTTCTATCCCTTACATGCCTTCAAGAGGGTCAGCTGTTCTTCAAAAGAAAAAGCATGTCCCCTCTCTCTTGTCCATGCACACTTATCTTCACATGCCAGACGTAGAGCGAATAAAGTGCTACCGGCGAGCGTAGACATTTTATCGAGCTTGTACGTAGCTTAAAATGGTTGCACCTATCATCATTTGTATGTCAAAGCAAATTGTTTCGCCTGAAAATGTTAATGCAATAAATTTTAACAACTAATTATTATTTGCGAATATGTTTTCTTTTGTGATTAATGGTCATTTTTCTCGTAGAGTTGGTGTTTCGTTGTATCTATCGTAAAGTAAACATGATTTTAAAACTTTATCACAGAGGACAGCATCTTCGGGAAATAAATTTAATGCCTAGAAGCCTGTACTTGACCTCTCCTTGTCACCAAAAATTGTTGAACATCCAGCGACTTGTATTACCAATCGTAAAGTTCATTTTCAGTAACTTCTTAGCCGGGAAATCTGAGGATTTATATAAATTCTTTTCAATGCGCGTGTCAATCAATTATATACAGTATTTTGAGATGTTATATTCCTAATTTAAAAGATTTTCTGTGAAATTTTTTTGAATGTGNTTTTTTTTTTTTTTTTTTTTTTTTTTTGCTAAACTTTATTCACAGATTATGTGCGGTTGTCACACTCAAAATGAAGTCTAATAAGGTCAGAAGTTGTATTTTATCGATGTACATGTCAAAACCCTCACCTGCTGAAATCCCACATGTATGGTAATTTTTTGACAGTCCTCTAAAAAGTGGTAGATAGGCCAGACTGTATTCTAGTACAGTGGAATGTTGTTATAAAATTTCTCAAGGGCCCCAAGAAATGTCAGTATTGTATAAGAGAAAAATTATAAGAGTAAATTTTGTGCACTAACAGAAGGCAACTTATTAAGCAGGAAAATGTTCTAGAGGATGTTAAAACTGGGTTCCAATGTAATAATTGGAATTGGGGCTCACTGGTGTTTTCTTGAATATTATATTTGATTGCAGCACAGTAATAACCTTATTCTGTGTTACAGTGGACCTCCACCTGCAGGAATGGGTCCACGTGGTCCAGGAGGCGGCTTTGGCGGACGAGCTGGGGGGTTTGGCCGAGGTAAAGATTACTACTAGCCTCCGTCTTGGTGGAATTTCGTTAACTCAGTACAAATATGGTAACTGATTTTGTAATGCTAACCTCCAAGGAGAGAGTTTTTAATGTTGCACTGCGTGATTAATTTTTTAATAATTGTGTTTATTAGTATTTTAAGGTGACCTTATTGTGTTCAGTGTTTACAAAGACATCAAGATACATTTGTATTTTCATTGTGAGATTTTGCACAACATTGATGTAATGATTGGAAAATCATTTGATGGAAGCACTTCATTCACCCAAAAGAAAATAATTAAGTAATGAACTTTTTTTCTAAAACTGAATCGCTGCACTTGTTGGAGCAGCTCTTGCTTTGTTTTACGTGGGTTGTCAATTTTAGTTTTCACTGGATGTGCAGTTTGTTTATAGAAGTAATGTGTGTCTACGTGCAGTTGTTACATTCACAGTGTCCACAAATTGTAGAAATTACTTATACTTACTCGAAGGAACTGCTATATTGTTGGCAGTGTGTTCATTTTTAAGTGTTAAGCACACAGTCGCTATTCCTTGTATTTCGTAAAATTTGAGATTGTATTGTATCTATTATCTTTTTTCTGCACTAATGTTAAGTTTTCTTTTGGGTGTTGATGAAGGCTATGCTTCCTGTGAACTACATTGTGTATTTTCTTGAACGTTTAAAAATTTGATGTTGCAGTGTTATGTAATTCTCAAGGTGAACAAAGCAGAATGTCACATTCCAATCTGCTGCTGTTTTTGTACTTTGCAAATGATTTAAGAGAATGTAGTGACCCAATAATTTTCAAATAAATGGATTTTACATTTGATAAAAGAATATTTTAATTTGTTCTCATACCCCAGTATATATTTGCCTCAGTCATTTTAATAATGATTTGTCCCCTACATTATAACATCATTGCAGACCTACTCTGCGTTCACTCTTTACCCCAAGAGTCCTGATGTAATGATTTATATGTCACTGCGCAAAGACAGCACTTGATTGGCTTGCCGTATCCATACAATATTACGTATATGTTGTATGCACAGAATGCACTTGCAATACTTCTATTCATTAGTCATAATTTGAGGTACTAGTCCTACATTGATGCCTCACAGGTTTGCTTGCAATGTAAAATAGTTTCGGAATTGTATGTCTCAGTGAAGCGTTCGTAATCAGGTTTAGTAGTTTGAGCTAATTAAGTTTCACAAAGTTTTATTAGTTAAAATAATAAATGTTTAAATCTCCAGTTTGCTGGGTTAAACAAAAATAAAATCGCGTTAGATTGTAAGTATTGGTAAACAGGGCGATTTTAATTTAGTGCACTGTGAGCAGTTACTTAACCTCAACTTTCAAGGCCAGATTTTCACAGTTGTATAACTTACAGAACTTACTTTGTGTTTTGTAACAAATTACACAGCTTGAAATTGCTGCAATTAGCTGTTGTATAGTTTGCTTGCATGTTTATTTATGTTGGTAAGCATTTGATGATAGTAGTGTGCACTAAATAATAAATTAACAAATTCCCATCAAAGGTTGAAAATATTTTTTTTTTAGTAACATCGCTTAAAAAAAATTTGTTATTTTTTACTTTGGTCTTGCATCGTATCGTATTCTCATTCTCTCCAGAGTGGTTTTTTTTTCTTGTAAATTAACTAACTTTGTGGCCACGTGCTGTGTGATTTAATAGTTACTGTTGTTGAACAGGTTAAATGGATATGTTGGGGGTAGGAAGTTTTCTCCCAGTTTAGTCCTAAATGCTTGGAAAATTGATAAGTCGAAGTAGCCCATGAATTGTGTACGGTTATACACAGATCTTGGTTTTACCCTGTTCCAAAGTTTTCCTTGTAAACCAATATATCACATTAACAGATTTGGCCACATAAAATACAGTAGAATCTCAATAGAATAAACTCTTGTGTACTTTTGCATGCATTGATGAACTGTATTCAGAGTTTATTTTCAGAGGTCACAAAAAAAATACCGATATAAATAATGAAGACCTCCTTGTCACCAAAAATAGTTTGAGCATTGAGCAACGTGTATTACTCAGCGTAAAGTTTTCCAGTAACTTCATATTCCAAAATCAAAAGAATGATACAGTGGAACCCTCTTATAAGGTTCTTCATGGGTCCACAAGAAAGTGACACTATAAGCAGGAAAACCTTATAAGAGGGAAACACAAAAATTCAAGAATCTGGACACCAAAAGATATAAAATTATGCACCGTAATAAACACACAACTTTACATAATGAACAAAACAAATATTTCTTTTAAATACATAATCTTTTAAGAAATTTTATCTCCTGGTTGCAAAATCATAAAATAAGTATACGAGCAAAAGATTACTGTACATGCAAAACAAGCACAATTGTTCGTGGCAGTTTGTCTCCTGGTTGCATCAATGATTCGATTCAGAGTAGTCACTGGGATTTCCAAATTCCGAGGAATTGCTGTGCGTGTTCTACCCGGATTACGGTCCACGTGCTTGATTAAGATTAACTTTTCAGCTAATGAAAATGTTTGTTTTTTCTTAGAGGCACTCATTTTAATTTTTCACTAAAACTGTTTCAAGGATGAATTAATTTTCACTACATAAATATTAACTGGGCATGTGCAAAGGTCGTTTTTTAAATGTGAAGCGAAGTCGAAGCGAAGCTTGCATTATGCGAAGGAATTTCGAAGAACAATCGGAGCTGAAGGATTAAAAAATATATATAATAGGCTACAGTTTTCAAGTATATTCAACTCGTTTGTACTGTTACTGCCAAAAAAATGTATGCCTACTAGACACTGAGCATAGGAATAAAACATATCCTAATCTTGTACTGCTGAAAAACTGAAATATCAAAATCTGTAAGAAAGTAATCATTATACATTTGGATACCTACAAACTTTTTAAAAACTATCATACTCCATATATCCAGTCCCTTTTGGCACCACCACCGCACAGTGATGTCAATGGATGCCTATCAACATTTGACCTCTTCCCTTTCCTCCTTCAAGGACCCTTGTCAATGTCAGGCTAGATAGTAAACTTGCTAGATGGTGGTGGTATTAGGGCCTCAGAGCAAGAGAGTTGAGCCACTTTCACTGCTAACAAAGAAAGTGTGAAGTTCTTCCAAAAAGACTATCAGCTGTGGTGTGGTACATACAGCTGCCCGACTCCCCCCTCCCCCCCTGCCGGGCTCGTGATAATTTATGACATTGTTACACATGTCAAAATTAGAAAGCCACAGAAACATTAATTTTTCGAGACAGAAAATCCACACTGTATTTGTGTTATGTTAGGGTCTGTCACCCTCCTATTAAACAGCCTTCCACTGGTGTGTGTAAGGCAGGAGTCTTGTTAGCCTAACAAAGCGTAAATGGTCGGGGGGGGGGAGGGAGAAAAGACAAGGAAAGCTGGCTGGGACATCTACCTGGAACATGGCACCTCCGGCCACTGCCATGACAAGGATGGGGAGGGGCGACAACCTCCTGCGGCAAAACCACAGCTGCAGCTCCAGACATGCCTACCTGCCCCAGGCGGCTGTAAAAACATTCACTCCTCCCCTTTGCAGGCCGACTGACCCTCGTCAATGTCAAGCTGGTAGATTATCTCAGCAGGGTGGAGCTTGGGATAAAAACTACAACTTTGTCTGAAAAGCAGTGTAAGTTGAGCATCTTTTCCATTGAAGTTTTCCTTTCCCAGTGTGCTTCCTTCACAATGTGCATTATTCGCGGGAAAATGAAAACCTTATTTCCGGGAATGTTTGTTATTGTTCTTATGGAGAAACATTCTGGACTAGAAAAATCGTGCATTATAGGCGGGAAAACCCTTTAAACGGGAACCTTATAAATGGGTTCTACTGTATTAATTTATTTCAATAGACATGTGTCTTCCGAATAAACTGATATTGTGTAGGATCCTACCTGTGTGCAACATAACTTCTGATTGGCATAAGTGTATGGGAACACCATAGAGAAATATATATTAATCTCCTTATTTATCTCTGTCTTAAAGCCACATTTTTTTAATGTGAATTATTGTTAATTACTTATACTTGCACATTCTTTACGTGAGCACTGCGTTGCCAACTTAAGTGACCAGTGTAGATTGATGTAGATATGAGGTCTGAATTGCATAGCGAAGAGTCGTTGTGACCTCCCTCTGTGTGACAACCAGTTTGGATGGGTAGTGGTAGATGTTTTCATTCCTTGCGCTGCTGAGGCTTTTCCTTCTCCATCTCACCTGCTGTCAACATGTTATTGGTTAATAACCACTCTGCATGCTGTCAGCCAAAGTGCTTGTGGGACATTCAAAATTCTGCTTCCGTCAAAGTTTGGTGGCCGCTTGTATTACACTCTTATTTTGTAATGGTAGGCGAGTTGAGGTGAATGGTTTTTATTTATTTACAGTTATACTAATACAGCGATGGAAGGAAATGGTGTACTGATTTTAACGCTAAAAATCGCTATAAAAAAGGTAATTTTATTTTTTATAGCATGGAAATGCATAAACAGACATTTGTTGTGAAAAAATGTGACAAGTTACACAAATCTGATACACACACACATATGGGAACATTTATGTGAAGTAAGAAATTAAAATTAATTTTTGTATTTGTCATTTTTAATGCACTGAAATTAAAAACTTGTTTAAATTCATGGTTTGAGATTCTAGGTATATAATAAACAAACCATGTAACCACAATAGTTTTCAATAGGTGTACAACTACCAACTTAACTGCCTTGGTGCGATCTTACAGTTTACTGTGATAGTTCGTTAAAAAAAAGTGGACTGAAATAATTTACGTAATTTTATATTTCACTATTCCGAGGCATTCGTAACCTGATATAATAGTCAAAATGGGTAGCTAGATGATGATTAAATATAGTGACTGTCAAAAGTGAATAAATGTGTGTTGCTGTCAATGCTGATAGTAGGTGGCCACCATTTAGTAGTGTGTATTGTTTGCGTTCCCTTTGGAAAACTTATGGGAAATTATTGAAAATTACATCAAGAAGGAATTTCAGGGTAACAATAGTTTCATTCTTTGCGATAAACGACTGAGAGCTGGAAGAAGAGTGTTCAATATACTGTACCGAAAACTGAAACCAGCAAGTAACCAGACAACCAAGTCAGTTGCTTTCATTTTCCTAGATGTGGCAACTATGCTACATGTTCAAAGACAATTAATACACTTTGAACAAGTGTGCTATAGATTTCAGTTTAGTGAAGGCCGCAGCAAACAATTCTGCTACATATATGATAAAGTGTTTAAGTAATCTTGCTGCTCTGTTAGAAAATGCTGCTGATCTGCAATGCTGTGCCCATAAATTACAATTAGTGGGTATCACACTGCAGAGTTCACTGGTGCTTTTAAACAAAGCTCTGTCCAATGTCAAAGCGGCACTGAACAGTGGGAGCACTTATTGAAGGTTCGTCCTAGCCAACTGCACACATTCTGAGCTACAAATTACAGGACTTTGAAACAGAGTTGCAGTTGCTAAGTGTTATTGTAGAAGTGAGGCAGTTTAGTCCTAGCATTGCCAAGTTGTTGGAGAACTGTCGGGGGTGAAGAAGGCTGAAGAAATGGCTTCACTGAAGGCACTAGTTAAACTAAAAGATATCAAGTAGAATGATCCTGCAGCAAACCTGTTTTTCAGTATAGGTCGTATTACTTATCCCCAGGTATATCACTAAGCAGATTCCAGCAACCAAACAGCCACAACATGATACCAGCAACATACCTTTCATTAAGTTGTTGGAACTGCAACAGTTTTTAAAAGATTGTGTGTTGAGGAACACAGTTTTGGAACTGTTAGGTAGACCAGATTGCTCTGAAGTAGACATGGTAATGCTTCTATGCTCGCTTCAGACCACGGAGTTTTCTTTAAATTGTTTGCAGGCATTGTGAATGTCTACAAGCAATGTTACAGCGAGAGATCATTTTATTTACACGTTGTGAGTTATAGATGCTGCCGACTTCTGCCAGAAAATGAAGACTTTTTAACGATGATCAAATTTAAGAAAGATTTATATTTGGTTCAATGAAAGACTATTTCACAACTTATATTTTGATCATGGGCTTTTTGTACTTACAGGTGATATAATTAATCTTTTAACTGTGTTTCTGTACTGTATCAAAATGGTAGAGGATTGTTTTTAATATTGTACATTTTGTTGTCTTTGAATCTTACCATATTCACCTGAATATAAAATTAGGTTTTTTTTTTTTTTTTTTTTTTTCCAAAATTTAACTTTCAAAATTTTAGGGGTGGTCTTATTTTCGCATCACAGAAAAATTGAGGTGAATATTTATGCATAGGTAATAGTAATAGCTAAAGACCTTTATTTTTGTCAAAAATAACTGTTATTTTCTTGCTACAAAAATGCATGAGAATTGTTCCATTTTTTCATGTATTCTTTATAAAGTCATACATAATTTGAGAAATATCACTTTTTGTAAAACCTGAAATTGGCAGTGCTATACCTCTTGAAAAGCAGTATTTTTTAACAGCTATTTCCTTGCAAAAATACCGAACTCCTAGAGAAAAGACAGCCACGTTTTTGAGACAAAACCACTACAGTCAAACCTCATTAATACAAACATGAAGGGACCATCATTTTGGCCCTTTGTAATAATATAATTTGTACTAGCGAAGTTAAAAAAAACATTTAAACTAAAAATATTTTGTCATCAAATTAGTTGATTAAAGTAACAATGTAGCAGATTATTATTTTACTTTCATAACACTTCATATTTTGTACGTAGTATTTACATTGTTTGCAGCATTGACTTGGTGGCAACTAGCACACTGTTTTAAGTTTAAACATGTGGCTTAAAAAACGACTCAATTTTGGGTTGCATTGTTCTTTATAGGTACTATTAACAACTGTAGAGAATTTTATCATATTCCAGAAGTGTTTCCCTATCAATATCAATATTTGAAAGCACCTCCAGGGTGGCTAAAACCTGGATAGCATCCTTCTTCATTGGCAGTGTTGCACAATCATCTCCATTTTCATCTTCAGTTTCTTCAACAGTCCTAGCATTTGACTGAACGTTAGCACACAACAGGTGCTCTAGATTTTGCAACATAATCATCCACTTGCTCAAAGTGGCAAAACTACTCCTGGAATTGCAGACGTTCCTGAAGATAATCCCATCCTTCCATATTGCCATCTTTGTCTTCCTCACCGGCCTGTTCTTCTTTGGCACCAATACCAGCTTTTCTGAAGCAGTTGGCTATTGTACACTATGCGACTTACTCCCAAGCCATACGTACATTCCGCATGGCATTCAAAATGTCCCATCGTAAGTTGGTCTCTTTCTTCAGTTCCAGGTGACAAATTAAGTAACGGGCGAGAGGAGTTCTGTAGTTCTTCACACACTGGATTATACCTTGATCAAGAGGTTGTAGAAAACTTGTGTTGTTGGCTGTCAGATAGAACTGTGTCACTTGTAACAACTCAAGGCCAACAGCAGAATGTGCTGTACATCTGTCCAAAATAAGTAAAATCTTTCTGTTTTTGCATGCCATCTGTCGTTCCAATTTCATTTCACTGTCTGCCAAGCACAGGAATTTGCTTCATAATCGCATGGTAGGTTGACAATATTCTTGAAACATCTGGGTTTCTGAAACTTGCCTACAAGGGGACATAATTTCTCATTCCACTTTGGTTACAGTACAGTAATGCAGTAACATGTTCCTTGCTGCGTTTACCTCTAAGGCACTTCTCTCCTTTGACAGCCAATGTTTTATTTGGCAGCAGGTTGTAAAAAAAACTCCAGTTTTGTCCATGATGAAAATATTATCTGGAGTAAACTGATTAAGTATTGGCTGCACAATCCTGAGTCTTATCCACGTCGTCGGCTGCCGACTCGCCACACACAACTTTTGCTATAAGGTTGTTTCATTCTTTAAACTGCTGCAACCAACCATTGCTAAATTTGACATCAGTAATCCCTAACCTCAAAGCCAGGTAATCTGCCTTTTGCTGGGTTAAAGGACCAAAAATTTTGTGATACACTGAAGCAGATTGGTTTCCATTTCTTCATGTTTAGGTTCACTCATTCGTTTTCTTGCTGAGATTGCAGAAGCATTGTCACGAGCAAATTCAACTTTGCTACAATTTGTTTTAATTGTAGATAGACAATTGTGGAATACCAAATTCTCGTGCAATTTCTGTTTTATTTTTACTTCCTTTGTCCACTTCACTGATTAATTTAAGCTTAGTTAGTAACGTAAGTTGTTTACGTTTTGCAGTAATCGCTAAACCTTAAAAAACCAACTAGCACGATCAAAAAGACTAAAACTGCGACTTTAAAACAACTTTGCACATGTTACCAACAAAACTTTTTTTTTCAGCCGTGGCCTTGGCTTGTCCGTACAGCCAGAGAAACCAAACATTTATATTGTAGTGTGCTAAAATATAAAAGGTGTGCCTTTTGAAGATAAAAAAAAAGTACCAACATCTTTTTTGCGTGTGTATAAAAAAATAAACACCTTGTAGTGCACAGCACATCAGAAAATAAATGAGTCAGTCTTGGAATTTTTCCATTGCACTTGGTGTTCACAAGATGGCAGCAACTTGCAGGTTACGAACTTCAATGTNAGTCTTGGAATTTTTCCATTGCACTTGGTGTTCACAAGATGGCAGCAACTTGCAGGTTACGAACTTCAATGTTATTTGTTTGGCACATAAAGATTATCGCTGCCAGGATAGTGTTAGTTCCGCGCGCGTAGAGAATTTTATCAATTTGAGATAAAGCCAATTTTATAAATGCAATTTTAACCTAATAAACGGAATTCTCCCATTTACAGCAATGTTAATTTACATCTGGCGACATCAGCGTACCTCGCGGCAGTAGAAGTAACTTTACTGCTAGTATCAAATTCCATATTTCCTGTTGTACTACAAAATATTTATATCTTTGGCCAGTTGGTTATTTATGTTTTACCGTTTTATTGTTGGGGTGTTACAAATATTGCATATTAGCTGTGTTTGTTTTCATTAAGGCNGTTATTTATGTTTTACCGTTTTATTGTTGGGGTGTTACAAATATTGCATATTAGCTGTGTTTGTTTTCATTAAGGCATGGAATTTGTATGAATGATTTGCCAACATGGCGTATTTCTGTTCTGCTGGATTTAAAATTGCTTCGTATTACATATTAACCATATTTCGTATTAAGGAAATAGTTTAACATTATAAATCCTATTTTAATTCACGGGACCGCATAAACACTTAGCATAAACAAATATTTTGTTTTTAACGGGGGATGTANGTTATTTATGTTTTACCGTTTTATTGTTGGGGTGTTACAAATATTGCATATTAGCTGTGTTTGTTTTCATTAAGGCGTGGAATTTGTATGAATGATTTGCCAACATGGCGTATTTCTGTTCTGCTGGATTTAAAATTGCTTCGTATTACATATTAACCATATTTCGTATTAAGGAAATAGTTTAACATTTTAAATCCTATTTTAATTCACGGGACCGCATAAACACTTAGCATAAACAAATATTTTGTTTTTAACGGGGGATGTANATAAATCCTATTTTAATTCACGGGACCGCATAAACACTTAGCATAAACAAATATTTTGTTTTTAACGGGGGATGTATTAATGAGGTTTGACTTTTGTTTCCTTTATCAACAGACAACATTGAAAACCATTTGACATATTCTTAAGATTTTGTATTCTGCCTTGCACCTGNTTGTTTCCTTTATCAACAGACAACATTGAAAACCATTTCACATATTCTTAAGATTTTGTATTCTGCCTTGCACCTGAACAACGGTCACAATGCACTGCCAAGGGCATACTGTTTCATGAAGAGAATAAGTAAACAATTTATACATAATTATANGACAACGGTCACAATGCACTGCCAAGGGCATACTGTTTCATGAAGAGAATAAGTAAACAATTTATACATAATTATAAAAGCACTGTTTCCTAAAATATTTGTTGTGGCCTCTCCTATTCTTGGAAACAGAGAGGTGTTACTATTGTTAGGAGGCAATATCTGCAGTTTTTTCATGGCTGAGGCACTGTTACATTTTAAAGGCATGGTTATTTGATTTTGCTTTTTCTATCATGCATATGTGAATTATGCTCGGTGCTAAAATTTTTGGCCAAGAACAAGATTAGGATCAAAGGCATTTTCCCCAAAAAAAATAATGAGTCAAGATGCTGATGATAACGTGGGTTAGACAACTGCACACTGATGTATTGGGGAGGTTGCTGGTGGCAAGATAAGTGTTAGCACGTGCTCACGCCATATCTTGTTTGTGTAATACAACATTAATCACAAAAAATTGTCAGTGCATATGTGGTTAAAAGTAGATACGGGATGAACCCAGATTTTGGCACTGTACTTTTAACTTACCTAGAATATTATTTCGAAACAAACTCACTCAACCATGCTATAATTAAAAACTGGATTATATTATGAATAGCGAAAAACCCTAACAACGCTGTATGGCATCTTTATACACTGTCAAACACCGAAATGCAGGTTTATACACCACCTGACATCTAAACTTACGTTACAATGTAAAATAAAATATACCCTAATTATATGACAGTGGAAAATATACCCTAATTATGAGACAGTGGAGACGCAATCCTTCGAACACGGATTGATCAAAAATTGGTGTGGACAGTAAATTACATTTGCCTTTGTAGATCCTGTGTTTATTGAATGCCGTAAACTAGGCATATGCAGCAACAAGTTGAAACAAAATAAAAGACGTCTTACAGTGGCATTATGTAATGACTGGCAGGCGCGACTTTGCTTCCTTCTCCATTCTTCTTCCACTTAGAGTTTGTGGAAGAGGCGTGAGAAAGTTAGTTGTCTACCAAGCACCGCTCTACTTCACTCATTGTCTCTCTCTTTCTCTCACACACAGTCTGGAGATTCCTGAACTTCCCTCCCTACTTCCCTCTACCTCCTGTCTTTCGCCCCTCTATCCATCTCTTGGTGCTGTCTGAAACTCCCGTGTCCCAAGTTTAAGCACTCAGAAAACTGACATTTTTGTTCAAAGTTGTGACCTAAGTTGACAGAGGACAACTTCCAATACTTTCCCGCGCGTTCAAGGGCTGTTTGTTTTAAATTTAAACAATGGTGGTGCAAGGTGGACTTTCTCAAAACAAACTTTATGAAATGCTAAAAATAATTAGTGATGTTTTCGTCCGTTCTAAACTATTTAATATTAATTTTAAAACGTAAGTTTAAAAAATAAAATTTTTATGTCTGTGGCCTAATTTTTTTAAACTAATACCTTTAAGGCGTATATTATAAACAAATATTCAAATCTCCCATTTTGCAAGCATATCAAAAATTCAGCAACTTTAAATTACTACATAACAAATTATGTACCAATTTTACTGCTACCTTGTCTGATTCTGAAAGCTCATTTTGAGACAACACATTTGTAGATCATATTCGGACTGCCTCAAAGTGCCTTCACTTGATGCAGAGTTTCGAACACGTCCACAGGAACGGCCGATTTTAGGCGGGCCTTATTAGTATTATAGACTATTCACTGTAAAATGAGTACTTTTCAAAGCCTCTCATCAAAAATAATACTTCATAAATATTTTTTATTTTGGCCTTAGACTAACTTCTTGGTGCAGGGGAAGAATATAAACACTGTTTTTATTACTTACATGACAAAATCTATTTTAAAATGTGGTTACAGGATAAAAAAAGTAACCAGGGTCTCAGAAGTGCTCACTTTACCGTTAACAGCCTACAGTGTTATTTGTGAGAGTAATATGTTCATAATATTACTAAAAATTTCTATATAAACTCCATGCATGTGGTTGCGATGACTATTTGAAACTTTATCCGTATTGAAATTCAATATCGAACACTTGAAATTTTATTCTAATCAAAAGACTGAAATTGTATTTGCTACTCTCGCATCCATTTCATTGAATGCTCAAACAACTAATCGTGTGGAAAGCTGTTTACATTACTTTGTTGTTGCCACACATGGCTGGTGATTATATTTCTGTAACGTTCATTTTACCAACGCTGCTTCTGTTTGTTGTGTTCTGGTTCCGTTTATCATAATATTTGGTTAAAAATACAAGAATGGATAATGCGGAAGAAATTAATAATGAGGGCCGCGTGTTACATTAAAAAATACATAGAGCTCGTGGCAATTATAAATTTCTGAAAATTCGTCAGTATATTTGTATTTTACGAAACATTAATTGTTTTGTAGAGCATGACTTCCGAAGCGAACTGCACGCCTTGGCCAACAGATGGTGGCACAGTTGTTTGTGCTCAACACCAGACTGTTGCTGCCGATTTTCTTGTTGCTACATCGCAGAATGAGAAGGCAGGCACACTCAGTTGCGATGATTTTGCGTATATCTAAGTTTGGGGGAATGGGCAGGATTAGTAAACTGAGTTTCATTCAAACAATGTTCCAACCTTGAGCGTCATGTGCCGAACATACCTCTGCTACATCATCTCAATTCGTGATACAATTACTAATTTGCATAGCATGGTGTGAATTGGGCATCATAAATTGTGATACAATACCAGTTAAATTAAACAATGTTACACATTACGTATTTAGAGAGCACTGAAAAATGTGGAAATAAATTACATGCGTGTATGGAATATGTACTGTAGAACTGCAAGCAATTGCATTGTTTACGGCGGCGGCCATGTTTGTAACGCCCAGCAGTGCAAGCACAAGAAGCATATGTGCCATATTTTCTTGATTTATTACGAATTTGTATTCAGTATGTATAAATGTAACACTGATAGATATGCTGGGAAAGTTGACAATTAAAAGGCAACTCGTAATAACGAAACCCTATTCATTGCGCTTTATTAATCACTATATTTTAAAAAAAAAGTATTTCTTGGCTAGCAACTGCGACTCTTAATAGTTGCTTTTGGATAATAATCCCGCTACGTCGGCAGCTGTTTCTGTGCACGTTGTTTCAAAAGAGGTGTTTAAATAAGGTTTTGATTGAGTCATCTTAAACATGCTACAATTCTTAAAACATAAATTTACTGTATCCATCAATCAGATGTTCTGCCGGAGAGCCAAATAAATTGGTGATAATTTTTTAGCTATGAACTAAAGTGGATTTTGGTTGGTTGGTTCCTGTAATTTACGTTTTACCATATTTCTCATTAGTATCACACATCATTGGTTTTTGAACGCTATGTGAATGCAAAACGACACCGATGATTGAAAAGTGCTGCTGTCTATAGTATTGCTTAACATTCCGCAACAGTTTTTCGTGTTCTATAGACTACCATTCTTCTTCCTATGTCTTTGCTGCATTCGTAGGTTGGCGACAAGTGAGAAACCATTCCATATTCTTATTCTTCTTAAGTGTTTATTATGCTCGTAGGTTGGCATCAGTGAGAACGATTCACACAATCTCTGACACTGTTCAACAATCTGTGGCCTTGTTATTGTAAACTGTATTTGGAATGATGTTAGAGCCATGGAGGTATTTTGATGCGAAACTATTGGCTGCGTGTTTGGTTAGAATTGTAAAGATTTGAAAAAGATTTGGCAAGTAATGATGGGCAAAAATTGTCCCAAATAAATCTGTTATAATTTTAACCGCGGGATTGAGCGTGGCTCGGCCTATGAAGGAACGCTGGGAAAAAAAAATTTATGTAAATAAGATTTAATTCTTGCGGAGTGAATATTTAATTATTAATTGACTTGATACCCTGTTAAAACTTTTTTTCCTATGCATTTTCAGTTAAAATAAAAGTATTTCTTATGTTCNTTAAAACTTTTTTTCCTATGCATTTTCAGTTAAAATAAAAGTATTTCTTATGTTCGTGCATTTGCATAAACATTATAACATTTTAATGTAATTATGCATAGCAGGATAATTTACTATCTGGTCTTCAATTTTTAATAATAAAATCTTTGTTAAAATTGCACAGCAAGATTTTGGTTCTAATAATGCACAATTTTAGTTGTAAATATTCAATAAAGGTTGTTCGTAATAAAACAGGTAACACCTAAATCTGGTATATTTTTTAACTAAATTCCTCTTAAAATAATACCACAAAATCTTGTCCCTAGCAATAATTCATCAAACTTGAACCAAAATTTAAGAAATCCCTTTTCCACGCATACATGCCTTCATAATTCAGCCCTTATTTGGTAAAGGATACAACAAAAGACCAGGTAAAACCACCTTAACAAATCCATCTCTAATAGATATACATGGAACATTGAAATTACACACACATGCATACAACCTTCACAATTCAACCCCTTTTTGTCGCAAATGTCACCTCTTAATTGTTCAAACATGCAACATATGCAATAAACGCATACATATATACATTCTTCACAGCTCTAATATATAATTTCCAAGTGTTTATAATTTGAAAAAAAAATAAGTGCATAATTAATTTACTATTAACTTTTTTTTTAGATTTGATTTATACAATAATAATTTAATAGAAAAAACATTGAGATGTGTATCACTCTTGTATTTTTTTAGAAGTATGTTTAAAGTCTGGGTTTAGTTCAGAATATAAATGATCTACCCTTCTCTAGTTAAGTCATTAATACACATACATGCCTTGTATGTTGAAGAGTAAGGTGTGCAGGAGCATAGAGGGCGGTTGTGACACGACAAGAACATTCCACACTTCCTCTAATCTTTTAGTCTTCAGCTTGCCTGAATTAGGCTTCAGTGGCGACATTGTTACTTTACGATGTAATTTAAAAAAATGTATAAATAAAGTTAACGAATTACAACGGAAACTGGCCTTGGGCCCTGATAAGTTTTATAAATGCTCTTCGTAAGCAGGTGTGCGCGTTTTTTTTTTTTTTTGTAATTGGACTACCAAAATTGTTTGCTTCGTTTTTCAATTCGGTTCTCTGTTTTGATACCGATTCTTGTACCGGCTGGCACTTGACTTCAAGAATAAGAGATCAATCAACATAATTTTTTGTTTCAAGATTTCTGCCAAAACAGTCTTTCACCTTTATTTTTAAAAAAAATTCTTACCCTGGTGGTAAACAAAGGTTTTCCACTACAGTGTGTGTTGTAACATTTTTGGGGGGGTTAGAAATGCTTTTTGGCTTGCTTGCGAGATTCGTGCGCCACAGTGATTGCTAATACCATATTTGATATTTTTAATGCCAAACTTGTAATTATTACACACCTTTGACATGTTTAAAATTTATCACTGTTCCCAACTAAATTTATTCTATGCTGTAATAAGAAAANATTATTACACACCTTTGACATGTTTAAAATTTATCACTGTTCCCAACTAAATTTATTCTATGCTGTAATAAGAAAATGAAAACATGCGCTGGTGATGGCACTACGCAGTTAGGTAGTAGCTCAAAGGCTAGTGCAGTGTTTGGGAGACAAGAATTTATAATGTACCCTTCTACAGTGAATTCCCATTTAAGTTTGTTTTGGACCTGCCAAATTCATTTTNAAGACAAGAATTTATAATGTACCCTTCTACAGTGAATTCCCATTTAAGTTTGTTTTGGACCTGCCAAATTCATTTTAGGTTGTGCATTATTGTTGATAATAGCGAAGCCTTTGTGATATTAACATTATTCGCTTGCAAAAAAGGATGCAGCGCAGCAAGAAAACGTTGAATTGTTGTGTTTAAATACAGTCAGATTAGCCCACACATGTTAAGCTAATTGTAAGAAAAAAATAATTGTTTATAAATTAAATTACGAAACAGTTTACCACGCCACAAAAACTGTTTTAAAAGTTTTAAATATTGTCTAATACCAATTTACGATTGTGTATATCTTATCATTTGTCGAATTGAATCCTCTGGTTGTACTGGCTATATCGAGGCCGACAATGCACTTTTACTTTGCTTACATTCTCACGTAGCACCAATCTACTCGTTGCGAATGTAACGTCTCAGTCACAGGCGTTGGTACATGTAAATAAAAATATTAACACGTGAAGATGCATAAATGTTGGTTTTGTTTTGTGTTGAACATAAACAGTCTAAAAGTTAATGTGCATGGTAGTGTGAAAGAGCGTTTACTGGCATAAAGCCGTAGCCACACAATTCGCCTTTTCGGTAGTATACAACAGGAAAACCAGGTGATTTATTAATGTTGTGTTAATTTATCATTAAAGGGCNAATTCGCCTTTTCGGTAGTATACAACAGGAAAACCAGGTGATTTATTAATGTTGTGTTAATTTATCATTAAAGGGCCATTATAGTTTATTACAATGGTACTGCTAGCAAAGATTTAGACCTGATTTAGCGTTGAAAATAAGTTTAAATAACTACTTTAATACAAATGAGAAACTGCCTAGTAGACAAGGTAAGGTTTGACTGATAAAGAGAAGAGACTGTATGTATAATCATGTCTGTTCCGGTTTGGTTCCTTGAGAATCGGCGGTTCCGTGGAACCGAGGAACTGATCGACCCATCACTAATATATGTATTAATATTGGAGTTTAAAAAATGTAATTTATTTCTGTTAAATTTCTGTTAGCTACCTACACAAGCTGCAGCAAAGTTTAAAATTGGTGGTAAATAGTAATGTCTGTGCTACTGGAGCGGTGATACAGTGCTAAAGAAACGTATGAATAAGCTGGAGGAAAAACAAACGTGATTCCTATGCCAATTTTCTCTCCCTTTACCATTACTAAGCAGCTGTTTCAGCATTTCCTTCCCCTCTTATTCATNTGATTCCTATGCCAATTTTCTCTCCCTTTACCATTACTAAGCAGCTGTTTCAGCATTTCCTTCCCCTCTTATTCATATCAGCGAGTTTTTTTTGTCCATCAAGAGACCCAAAGGCCATCTCACTCCTGCAGAAAAAAATAAGACAATTTGGCAACTATCTGAGAGTACTGTGGAAAAGCGTGAATCATCCTTGACAAGTAATAGTTAAATCACTCTTTAAGTAATGAAACAGCATTGAATGCGTGCTGCCATATTACTTACATTTTTATCCCCAGTGTTATTTCAAATGTAAAATACAAGAAGGAAAACCAAATTGCTGCATATAAAACAATTTTTAGCAGCAGATTTTGTAGCACTCATTTTTCCCAGAAAAATATTTTTAAAAACAAGAAATGGTTAACTGAGGTAGAAAGAGCAGAAAGACAGCTGGAGTTCTTTGTCTGCGGACTTGGAGGGCGACAGCTCCATCGCTTGTTCCATGCCGCCCGACATGACGTGTAGCTGAATGCCTCTCCGCCTGATGTGCGTTTGTAAAGTGGCAGTTTGCGATGCTCGTTATTTTGTTAACAAGATTTAATTACTGCAGCATTGGTAAATTGTTTGAATTTAATTTACACTGGGGAAATTTTACTTTTAATTACGTACGTGGAATTTTGAAATTACCAAACTCCAGCGCACGTCAAATCCCAGACTAGAGTTAAGTGTTCCAAGAACTTAGATTTACCTATAATTTTGAATTAAACTTGGTTTTATTGTATTATGTTAGTGTATTTAATGGTACACTCTCTTGAATGTTAGTAGAAAAGTGAAGAGTTTGGCAGGATTTAATTAATATAGTGGACATTTAAATAGTGTGTCACTGATTCAGTTCTTCTTTTTCTTGCCTTGTAAACAATGAATTTTTTGTCTCGTGCTTTTTATACATTAGGACTCAAAGGGTGAACGCAGAAAAAGGGAAATTTGTGATAAATCACCTATTTCCTTTTCTTTGTTTTCCTATCCATTTTCCCTGTAGTCAACACATTCATAACTGTGTAGTGCTCCAAGTCTTGGGGAAAAAAAGATTTTGAAAAGAACATGTGGTACATCTATTTTTTTGTGACCAGAACTACAGAAGACTTGAAGACTACCTGCCAGCAAACATTCATCAATGCTGGTGTCACAAGATAATGTCAAAGGATTATTGATGGGTCTAGTCGAACTAACAAAGATCGACTCGTCATTACATTTGAGTTTTTTTCCCAGCAGGCATGGCGCTACTGAACATGCAAGTCGACTCACTGGTTTTTCAGGTTATAAACAAACAAATATTTTCACCTAACAAACACTTATCGTTACTCGTGAATCAATTATGTTGTTAAGCCATTAAAGTTGCATCATAATTACTCTGCTCCATGCGTTGACACTTGTAATTTGTGATATTCTGCAGCAATAAAAGCGGAAGAGTCATGATGCCACTGCCTCTCTTTTGCCGTCAGACTGGCGATTGCTTAGTGTACGGCAAATAACATCAAGGTTGACAATTACGGTCTCAGCACGACACAAATACATACTACCATATGAAAAGCCTCTTTATCTCGTGGCACGTCACACCTTCAGATGAAATATATGTAGGTATGGTCCACTTGCCATAATTTTTTTCTTAATTACTGTTTTAAAAGTGACTAAACAAAACTATCAACATTAACTGCTTGTCTGCTCATTTGGCAACATGCAGACACACCAGTCCAACTAACTAATTTTATTTTTTCTGCCAGCACCAAGTGACTTGACGTTACTGTTCCTTTTATACATTTTTTTTACCTACCGTAGTCACTCGGTTGTCATTCACTCGTCGCAGGATTTTGAATCTTTCAACTAAGCTAATTAGTGATTTCCCGATACTGAAAAAACCCTATACCGCTGAAGTTTCGGATATTTAGGATTTTACCGATCAGATGTTTTTATCATCATACTGTAAGCAGACATTTGTCACTAAAGTGGATGAGAGAAAACTGCTGCCTGAAAAAGTTTGGTTTTACAATAAGCTAAAAATATTTGCTGTTAAGTGAATTTACTTTATTTTTTTCTGCGGCTTTGATGAACCAGGCATAGTTACATTATACAAAATTGTAGCTCACTATTAACATATTACAAAACTAAGTTAAGGTGCAACCTGTCCTTTACAAAACAAGAAATCATTATGAAAACTAAACTAACAATTTGTCATGATACTGTTGGTTACCTACATGTAAGTAATTAAATTTCAAAACTGTCACATTTAACATACCACTGTCTCTTCTGTTTCAAATTATATACAATTTAGGGGGGGGGAATACAAAGCTGTTAACAGTGCTTTAGGATGTTTTGATGTAAAAAAAATTTATATCTGAACAATTTTTTGATGACAGGTGATTTCGTTTCTTGGTGCAAATTCCATATTCCATTAGAAGTGCTAAATAACCTCTCTGAAGCAATATAAAAAGGGGGAATACCCAGTTTCTTTTGGGCAAGCAGTTTAAGATTTGGAAAAGATAAATTTTCTCTGCAGAAGGTCGAAGGATCATCAAAAAGTGAAATAGTAGCATTTGACATCTTAATTATTTCAGCGCATACAGTGGATCCGCGTTATAACGAGTATGGCCTATAGCGTCATGTCCGCTATTGCAATAGTTTTTAAATGCACAGTCATTTTCCCTATCATTTGAAAGGTACTTAATTTTGTTTATAATGCAAATCTGTTAATGAAGCCTTTCGCTACAGCGTTGCAAACATTTGTAAGCTCTTATTTTTTTCATGTTTAAACTAGGGATGGGATGAATAACAAAAAATATCTGTTCCAGTACCGATTCTACAATTTAAGTATCTGTTCCAGTATTCGGTTCCATTTTGAATACTTGCATTTTGCTTGCAACTTCATTCAACCAATGCAGGTAAAATTCATTAAATGTTTTATTTAACCCACCGAAGAATAGAATAATAACAAATTGTGAAGATAAGATTTAATGTATACAGATAAACTTGTATTTAATTTATTTAAGGTCAGTAAATATGTAACAAGTTCCCTTTTCCAGCCTCCTTGACTAGGCTATCCTCTGCCTTACACGGAAACAAAGAAGGTTGAAGTAATTCATTGATCTGCAACATGAATGTGAAAGGGAGTGGAGGGGAAACACAAGCATGTGGAAGCTCTGCTTTGTGGCTTGACAGGTTTCAAAAAGGGAGGGGGGAGACAGAAGAAGAAAAGGTAGGTGAAAGAGACACAAGGAGTAAAGTAGCGCTCTGATTGATAGGCAACTAACTCCCTCCCATAACCCAAAAATTTGGGGGAGGGGAAGAAGAATGGAGGAGGAAGGAACATAATGCCGCCTTCATGCATAGATTTTTTTGTGCTAACTTGTCACTGCATACGCGTAATTTATGGCATTCTTTAAATACAGGATCTCCTAGGGTCAATACAAGAAAAAAGAATACGGGCCACCATAAATTTTGTTTTTGCCATTGTCGACTATTGTTATAAAGCAGTTCCACTGTACTTCCAACGATAGGTAATAAAAGTTGCAATTGCTGTCTATGAAATGCGTTGTTATTGACTACTTTAGTGGAGGTCGAGGTCTACAGGTGTCTAGACACCATACTGCTAATTCATCAGCAGTTTGTAAAATCTCCTTCAGTTTAATTTTGATATTTTCTGCAAGTTCAGGAAGTGGTTTACCCATTATATCTTTCATTGTAGGTAGCCAATATTTTGGTTGAAGAATTTTAAGAAAACATTTGAAACCTTCATCCTCCACTATCGAAGCAGACTGCATCTGTTCCAACTTGCAAACTTTTTATTTATTGTGTTTGTTAAACTTTATTTACAGATAATGTACAGCTCTCATACTAGACATGCAGTTAAAAAAAGGTTAAAAGGTGTATTTTACTGATGTACCTGTCAAGCCCTAATCTACTAAAATTCTGGTTGAATGGAAATGGTTTGATTGTCCCTTGAAAAACTGTAATTGATAGTCCACTGTAATAGTCTGGCACGTAATGTTGATTGGTTGACAGTGATGTCGCAGTTGGGCAAGTTTTGTAATGTTTGTTAGAGACACTAGTTGATATCACCGGTTGACTGGGCCCCAGCCGGTATACAGTACAGGGCTCTCGTGGCCTGGCAACCGCACAGGACATCTATTATAGATGAAATCTTCATGATCTAGGATTCAACTGAGAACTTGGCACAGTCAAATGCGGGCTTAACGATCCGGAGAACTGGGTATCCCACAGCCACTGGTTTACTTTTTCTGTAGGTGGCCGGAGTGGCTGCTGACCCAACTGGTGTTTCTGCCACTGCTGCTGGAGTTGACTGGTGCTGATGCCCCGACCTGGAGCGAGCGTGCTGCTGCAGTGAGCCCGGGGAGGGCTGCTGGTCCGGTGCCACTGGAACTAGGGATTAGCAATCCATAGTGAAACATGCTAGTCTTGGTTGCAGTTGGTCCTGATCGGTTGCAGTCTCCTGGCTGTCTTGATCGGATCTGAAAGAGGGAGCTGGGAGGTGAGGCCTCTCCGGCTGGCAGGCGTCTTGATCTTTTCCCCGGGGGGTTGTGTTTTAAAGTGCTGTTGGTGCTGGGTGGCAGCTTCTGTTGGTTTTGGAGGTCGTAGCTGCCCCTCTTTCTTGCCACTTAGTACCACTCCTTTAGGTGTATGGCATAAAGACACAAGTATCTCCCTCGTCAAGGGGAAGCAGGTGACTATGGTCTCTAGCTAGGTGTTACAACTAGGGGTGGGGTGGTTCCAATTTATACCGGTTCTCGGGGGTTGACTCGGAAAGGGTTTTAGGTTAACTACTACTACTCTGTTCTCGTTTCTACACAGCAATGATGAAACTCTGTCGTTACAAAAATAACTACCGTATTTGCTCGCACATAGCGCTCCCTTTTTTTTCCTAAACAAAGGGAAAACTTTCGGTGGTGCGTGCTATACAAGGGGAGAAAAAGTAGTGAGTCTTAAACTGTACAGTGATGTTTAGTACGACCGTAGGTTACGGTTATCGCACAGCGTGCCACAATGTTTTGGCTTTTAATGCCACGAGTTACTTAATTAAAGTATTTTCCAAACATATCACGATCACCACATATTAATGTAATATAATAATAATTAGTTACATATTTACTGACCTTAAATAAATTTAATACATCTGTATACATTTAATTTTGTCATAACGCTTTGTTATTATTCAATTCTTCCATAGGTTAAATATCACATTTAATGAATTTTGCCTGCATTGGTTTAATGAAGTTGCAAGCAAAAGACAAGTATTCAAAATAGAACAGATATTTAAATTTTAGAATTGGTACCAGAACAGAAATATTTTTGTTATTCAACCCATCCCCAGTTATAACCTAAACCTCAGACCGGCGACACGAGGCATGGAGGTTGGAGGGGTGGGTTTACTCTTGAACGTCAGGAGACGACTGGTGTGGTTCCAAAGTCTGGCAGACCTCCAGAATCAGTCTAGCACCCCCTGCGGCGACAATTCAGCACAGTGAACAGAGTGGAGGCTGGGCTTGCTGACGAGCCGCCTCGTAGATGTGTTTCTAGTAGATGTGGCTCTATTTTACTGCGCAACGGGGGCACGTCGATTGGGTGCGTTTCTGAAGTACATGCTTCCGGTTAAGGGAGTCCGCTGTCCTACACTAAGTTCGGTAATGGGTTTGTCAAAGATGCTGTCTCCTGCTTTACACTGGTGGACTGATGTCTACAAAGGATCAAATTGGCCACCTTTAAAAACTAGTACGCAGAGGTTTGGGAGAAAACTTATTTATTTCATTAGGAATAACACTGCCATTACTACCTCTAACTGACCGGAGGGTAACTACGTAAACCAGGTGAATGGGACCTGGTTCTGCCTTGAAGAAAGTAGATGCAGCTAGGTAGCNGACCGGAGGGTAACTACGTAAACCAGGTGAATGGGACCTGGTTCTGCCTTGAAGAAAGTAGATGCAGCTAGGTAGCCATTACAACTACTGTCCCTAACTAGAAGTATAGTGTGGTTGTCGTTACCAGAAGGGTGTTTGAGAGAAGCAGTTCAAAGAATTCTTCGTTCGTGGGTAGCAGGCAAAGATCTGGTAGAGCTTCTGGAAGGTTGCGAAGACGTTGGTAACAACAGAGAACCCCATCACACGAGGTGGTGGAGCAGCGAGCTGCTGGGGCGGCCTTNGGTTGCGAAGACGTTGGTAACAACAGAGAACCCCATCACACGAGGTGGTGGAGCAGCGAGCTGCTGGGGCGGCCTTCTTCACACGTCGGGGGTGTTGGTGCGACATCTGACATTAGGGCGAGCAATTTGGCTGACGTGTCCGTGGATGCCCCCGGCAACCAGGGGCTTACTTGTAGGCGCTCGTAGCAAGTTGTTTCTGGGTTCAAACCTAGCATGGGGTAACATGAAGGCATGTCCAGATGAGGCAAAGTTGTGTTTTTTATAGACAGAATAAGCGTCACGTTTCAAGTCAAAGCATTCTTCGAAAGAGGCTACTCCAAATCCCTGGTTCATGTACAAATTCAGCCTGCCACTTTGACCACAGATCCTCAAACTAAGATCAGTAACAGTAATTCAGAACTATTCTCACTGTGGAATCACAATTGTGGCCTTGTCACCATTCTTAAAACTTGTTTTCCAAACCACCCAGATTGGTATACACACACACTCTATCTATCTATCTCTGAAACAAACTGGTGCCCCCAAATTGACACCTTATTCCACAGTTAGTAATATCACCACCCCCAGGGCATCCCATTCTTGCCATACTCCATGTTGTAGCTCTTGTGTTGTACACTAGTCTTCCATCTCTTCCAACAGCAAGCTCACCAATCATACTTACCCTATCCAGGGCAGTTACAACTGTGCAACAGAAAAGGTTATGTATCAGCTACAGGCAGTTACTGCAATGCAGAGTGCATTGACCTTACCGCAGAATCTCNTGCAACAGAAAAGGTTATGTATCAGCTACAGGCAGTTACTGCAATGCAGAGTGCATTGACCTTACCGCAGAATCTCAGAGAATTAGTGGCCAACAAGCAGACACCAAACTAGCTATAACTGGGGCTAATGTAAATTTACAGGAGAAGTCAGTTGCAGCACATGTAGACTCCTGTTAGACAACCAGAGTGGTGAGGGCCCTACCAATTTCTGTTAATAGTGCAGAACTGTGATGCTAGAAATTGGCAACTGACTTACCAATACATTACCAAATCCAGACACATGGCTTGAGCATAAGATAACCCCACCGCCACATTGCAAATTTCCCACCTCACCCTAGTTTGCCTCCTGGCCACTAGGTTCACTATTTGCCAACCACCGCTCACCAGACTGCAGTGTGCCACCACTTGCCGGCTGATGCTGGCCTAGTGAGTGGAATGTTCCGCGACACATCCATAAGGAAAATGTGTTCGTCTGACTTTTGTTTGGATGTGTATATCTGAGTACTGCCGTGTAAATACTTGTACATATTTTCTATTAGGCTATTATTCAAGTGAGTTCTGATACCCAATTTGTGGAGCCCCTTTTTTTACTGTAATTAAAATAAGCTAATTTATTCTTTAAGATTTTGCCATTTTTTTACAAAAAAAATTAGTTAAATTTTGCAGCAAAAAATGCAGTACTCCTTACATGTAAAGAAGTTGAAGAAACCTATTTCTTTTTATTTTCTTGGCAATATGAAAATTACACAAATTTGCTTCCATTGCAGATATCTTTTTTTATTTAACCACTGTGCATACAGCACTGCAATATTTAAGCACTGTCTTTTTGCACCAGTCAAGTTTTACATTGCTCTTTGGTCAGTTTTTAAAATTCAAAAACGCTTCACTTACAATCTCCGGTGCACAATTTAAAACAGTAACTGTTTTTGGCATTCTTAACCGGGTTTTGTGACTTAATCGACGGACTAATATCACCGCCCTCGCTCATTAGTTACAAATGCCATATTTGCTAGTTGTCAAGAACCTGATCAAAAAGTACTGATGATTAGTAAAGAGTGCAGTGCTTACAAATACTGTTGCAATGTTTAGTGCTTAATTATTACCATGACTAAGGTGATTTAGTCCGTTCACTGTTACTTCTGACCTTGCTGAAGCCCTGTTAAATTTCTTTTTTTACCATATTCCTCCGCCTCACGCAAACAAAGCTTAAGGGGGCCGCCTGGTTAAAAAATGTTGCACTTCCGAGACCTAAAAGCATGGAGGTGCTAGTGGTGACAGAGGCATGCGCATCAGCTCTCTCATTTCCTCTACGTACAAAGNGAGACCTAAAAGCATGGAGGTGCTAGTGGTGACAGAGGCATGCGCATCAGCTCTCTCATTTCCTCTACGTACAAAGCATTGAACTGGTTTGCAGTCTTGCCGCCTATACGACCCTTTCAGCGAAGACACTACCATTTTGTCTTAATAATAAAAATAAAGGTTTGATGCACGTCCCTATTCCTTTTTTAAGGTTTTGTACCGGAATGCTTATACCTTAAAATGACAGTGAAAACACCAGTTAAAGCCATTTTCACTATCACAGAAACTTGCGTTTGGTAGAAATNTTATACCTTAAAATGACAGTGAAAACACCAGTTAAAGCCATTTTCACTATCACAGAAACTTGCGTTTGGTAGAAATAGAGGAATTAAAATCGTTTACAGATATGTAATTTTTCTTAATTGCTATTTGTAAGCAGACCTCACACGGACACTATGGGTGTTTTTTTTTAATAAAATGTTTTCTGCTGGAGCTCTACACACTGTTTGTCCGCCTACCCAGGCGGTTACCTTAACACAGCCAAGAAAATTTGGCTACACCAAATGTACTGTGCACACCGCATTTGTAATTTATGCGCACTCAGTTCAATAGTATGATTCATAATAANTGGCTACACCAAATGTACTGTGCACACCGCATTTGTAATTTATGCGCACTCAGTTCAATAGTATGATTCATAATAACTATTTCTTACTATGCATTACCAACACACCTGTTTTCTCCCTGTTTTTAGTTATACATTAATTATAAATGAAGTACTATAGCTTACGGATATTATATATGTTAAATATATATATATATATATATNGAGCAGACACCAAACTAGCTATAACTGGGGCTAATGTAAATTTACAGGAGAAGTCAGTTGCAGCACATGTAGACTCCTGTTAGACAACCAGAGTGGTGAGGGCCCTACCAATTTCTGTTAATAGTGCAGAACTGTGATGCTAGAAATTGGCAACTGACTTACCAATACATTACCAAATCCAGACACATGGCTTGAGCATAAGATAACCCCACCGCCACATTGCAAATTTCCCACCTCACCCTAGTTTGCCTCCTGGCCACTAGGTTCACTATTTGCCAACCACCGCTCACCAGACTGCAGTGTGCCACCACTTGACGGCTGATGCTGGCCTAGTGAGTGGAATGTTCCGCGACACATCCATAAGGAAAATGTGTTCGTCTGACTTTTGTTTGGGTGTGTACATCTGAGTACTGCCGTGTGAATACTTGTACATATTTTCTATTAGGCTATTATTCAAGTGAGTTCTGATACCCAATTTGTGGAGCCCCTTTTTTTACTGTAATTAAAATAAGCTAATTTATTCTTTAAGATTTTGCCATTTTTTTACAAAAAAAATTAGTTAAATTTTGCAGCAAAAAATGCAGTACTCCTTACATGTAAAGAAGTTGAAGAAACCTATTTCTTTTTATTTTCTTGGCAATATGAAAATTACACANTGCAGTACTCCTTACATGTAAAGAAGTTGAAGAAACCTATTTCTTTTTATTTTCTTGGCAATATGAAAATTACACATTTGCTTCCATTGCAGATATCTTTTTTTATTTAACCACTGTGCATACAGCACTGCAATATTTAAGCACTGTCTTTTTGCACCAGTCAAGTTTTACATTGCTCTTTGGTCAGTTTTTAAAATTCAAAAACGCTTCACTTACAATCTCCGGTGCACAATTTAAAACAGTAACTGTTTTTGGCATTCTTAACCGGGTTTTGTGACTTAATCGACGGACTAATATCACCGCCCTCGCTCATTAGTTACAAATGCCATATTTGCTAGTCAAAAAGTACTGATGATTAGTAAAGAGTGCAGTGCTTACAAATACTGTTGCAATGTTTAGTGCTTAATTATTACCATGACTAAGGTGATTTAGTCTGTTCACTGTTACTTCTGACCTTGCTGAAGCCCTGTTAAATTTCTTTTTTTACCATATTCCTCCGCCTCACGCAAACAAAGCTTAAGGGGGCCGCCTGGTTAAAAAATGTTGCACTTCCGAGACCTAAAAGCATGGAGGTGCTAGTGGTGACAGAGGCATGCGCATCAGCTCTCTCATTTCCTCTACGTACAAAGCATTGAACTGGTTTGCAGTCTTGCCGCCTATACGACCCTTTCAGCAAAGACACTACCATTTTGTCTTAATAATAAAAATAAAGGTTTGATGCACGTCCCTATTCCTTTTTTAAGGTTTTGTACCGGAATGCTTATACCTTAAAATGACAGTGAAAACACCAGTTAAAGCCATTTTCACTATCACAGAAACTTGCGTTTGGTAGAAATGGAGGAATTAAAATCGTTTACAGATATGTAATTTTTCTTAATTGCTATTTGTAAGCAGACCTCACACGGACACTATGGGTGTTTTTTTTTAATAAAATGTTTTCTGCTGGAGCTCTACACACTGTTTGTCAGCCTACCCAGGCGGTTACCTTAACAGAGCCAAGAAAATTCGGCTACACCAAATGTACTGTGCACACCGCATTTGTAATTTATGCGCACTCAGTTCAATAGTATGATTCATAATAACTATTTCTTACTATGCATTACCAACACACCTGTTTTCTCCCTGTTTTTAGTTATACATTAATTATAAATGAAGTACTATAGCTTACGGATATTATATATGTTAAATATATATATATATATATATATGCCATTTAGGAAATAACTAATAATATCATACGTACCATTTTTTAATAAAAGTGTGAAGAAACTGCAATAGACCTTAAAAGTGGCCCCAGTCATTATATTGGTGTGCATACAGTAGAGCCCCAAATTTAAGAGTACTGGATTTAATAAGGCAGCAATTTTGCGAGGCTATATTCAGGAACTGTAATCATAAAAATTGTGGGAAATGCCAAAATCCCAGGGAACATGCAATCAATCGCAATAACTGGTTTAAAATATGTTTGCTATTCTACAGTGATAAAATGTTCTCTAATTAGTGTTGATTCTCGTAATTGGAATGCTGAAAGAGAAAAAACTGGCGGTTGTGATTTGAAACAAATTGTCAGTCCCGTTGTAGGGTGTATGTATAGGCTGTTGACATTAAAATGAGGACTTTTTAAAACCATCTTAATGGGAATAACAGCCAGTAAATATTTGATTGTGGTGAAAATTATTTGTTAAATAGTCACGTGAAAATTTTAGCATAAAGAATTGAGAGAAAAAAGTAACCAGGGCATCAAAGTGCTCAATTTATCGTGAATAGTTTATACTGTTCTGGAGTATCTTTTATTCGCAAGACATTTGTGTATTGAATTGAAATTTTTCATTAATGGGTTGTCTTGATTTTTTTCTCTGCAAGCCACTGGAAACTGACTTCGCACTTGTTTAAGTGCCAAATGTACCAATTTGAGGTACAGTAGAAGGCCGGAATACCGTGGCTCAAACTGTGGGTCAATTTATGTCCCCAACCGGAATAAATAAGAGTGAAAAGCGTGAGGTGTTTTAAGTCGTGGGTGGTCATGATGGAGAAGTTGGTGGGGGAGAGTAGACTGAGAAGGTACTGACATACATTTTCTATTTGAGAGTGAACAAACGCACAGTTAGTATTTGCTGGATGGGATTAATTTTACAGCAGATGTTATTTTTCCCCCAGAGCAGCATTGCCAACCGTACGATCCTGACCACAGGAGTATAATAATTTTGTTGTGTATTATGTACAAGCAAAATCCAAACTTCTGTATGTATGCCTATATACACGGAAGATTTTATATCTAATAGCCCATTAAACCTGCAGCATTTACATTGCTGACCTTTTTTCTTCCATTTTTGAAATCTCTCGAAAGGTAAAATATTTTATGTACTCATAGCTTTTTTTTTTAATATATATATATATATATTTATTTACCAATAATGTTAAGAAAACTATCTGCACTTGCCACAATTAGTTTTTCTTTGCAAAGGCCTTTAATTTTAAATCTATCAGCAGTATAAACTTCCCATAGGGTGGTTTTACAATTAAAACTGAATAATTTTAACTTGTACTAGTCCTTCGTTAAGTACGTGGAAAATAAGTTTTGCAGTTTACAATTGATCTAGCAACTAAGTCTAGCCAATCAGAATCGTAGGGGTTGAAAGCAGTCGCCATAACCGAAAAANACTAAACATTATTTTTAAGTTTGTTTTTAATGTTTTATTTACTCACTCTACAGTTTGTTTACGTTGTTCGTTAGAATCAATATGGATATAACAAATAGTGGTTGCATAATTTGACATAATACCTTAATATTTAAGTTTTTATTTGTACATTTCGTTAATTTTCTAGCATATTGAAAAATTCCCGTCCCGTTTCCCGCTGGAAATTATTTTTCCCGCCCGAAATTTTCCCGAGTTTAAATTACCTTTCCCGCCCAGCTCTAGTTTTAAGTCGTGGGTGGTCATGATGGAGAAGTTGGTGGGGGAGAGTAGACTGAGAGGGTACTGACATGCATTTTCTATTTGAGAGTGAACAAACGCACAGTTAGTATTTGCTGGATGGGATTAATTTTACAGCAGATGTTATTTTTCCCCCAGAGCAGCATTGCCAACCGTACGATCCTGACCACAGGAGTATAATAATTTTGTTGTGTATTATGTACAAGCAAAATCCAAACTTCTGTATGTATGCCTATATACACGGAAGATTTTATATCTAATAGCCCATTAAACCTGCAGCATTTACATTGCTGACCTTTTTTCTTCCATTTTTGAAATCTCTCGAAAGGTAAAATATTTTATGTACTCATAGCTTTTTTTTTTAATATATATATATATATATTTATTTACCAATAATGTTAAGAAAACTATCTGCACTTGCCACAATTAGTTTTTCTTTGCAAAGGCCTTTAATTTTAAATCTATCAGCAGTATAAACTTCCCATAGGGTGGTTTTACAATTAAAACTGAATAATTTTAACTTGTACTAGTCCTTCGTTAAGTACGTGGAAAATAAGTTTTGCAGTTTACAATTGATCTAGCAACTAAGTCTAGCCAATCAGAATCGTAGGGGTTGAAAGCAGTCGCCATAACCGAAAAAGAAAATGGATATGGGTGAATTATTATATTTCATTATTTGTAGTTACTGCTTGTCTAATCATTTTGAAAAATTTGTGATATCTTATAGAAGGGGCCAACATTGGGCATGGTCAAGAAATCTGAAAACTTAAATTAAAGGGAATTCCATAACCTCTTCCGAGAAATAAAACATGACCATGGACTGTTCTTTAAATGAAGGATACAGTCCCTCGATTAAAATAATTTATAGCATATGATTTTACGATGTGACATAATATAAATTCATGATGTAAACACAGTTTCCCCGCCAGCAACAACTGTCACCGTGCTCTGATTGGCTTCTTCGTTTTCACTTGTACTTAGGATATAACATATAACATTATCTTAAGTCAAGGCAAAAATGCACACAGTAGTCAAACCAATACCCTTGAACACATGGATTCATATTTTAAGCACATGGCATATTGATTCTGTTAAGTCAATCTTAAACCCACCCTTACCCCTTGAACTTGGACAGTGCTGGTCTAATGGCCATCCCCCATCCACATGATGACAGATTACTGCTGTGCCTCTTTTTTAGTTCTCAAGAGTACATTTACTTGTTAAACGTATAAAGGAGGGTGTTGTAATTTTTGCAATGTTATTTAAATAATTATGTGGAGGGATTAACCTCAAAATTTACGTTGCGGTTTTAAGTGCTTTGTTAGGGTGTTAATGCAGTTAGTTATTTAATATGAACAAGCAGGTTACAGTCAAACCTTGTTAATTTGAAATTCTACGTAAAAACAAAGTTGTTGTTAGCCCTTGGACATAAGAATGGGATTTTGTATGCTTTGGAGTTTGGTTAATTTGAAATTCTGTGCAATATGCATTTCAAAGTAAAATTTCTTCAAAGTGTACATAAAATTCAGATAATTTATAAATGCCACAGTAATTTGATCCTTACTGTTTAATAAATAAAACTTTTTCAAGTTTTTAGTCTGATAACATCCAGCCAGCAGCTACATGGACCAGGCAACAGTTGTCACTCCCTCTCCCCTCAGCCATTCCATAGACAAAGAACTCTTGTAGTTTGTAGTCTTTTTTTGTGTTTATGAAACTACTGTATTCATCCAAAAATGAGATATTTGTTTTCACTTTAAACTATGTTTAAAAGAAGTGGTTGTCATATAATCCATCGCAAACTTTTTCAACCTACAATAACATGCAATGTTTGCACACCCATTGGACTGCAAGTATTTAGTATGTACATTCATATGGTTATTTCAGTCTATGGTCATGTTTTTCTGAAAGAAAAGTTATAACATGAAGGTTTTTTTTCTTTTCTTAAATTAAATATGAACATTTAGAACATCAGTTAATCATAAAGTATTATAATTTTATGCAGTGATTTGAGCTGATATTTTTTTTTTTTTTTTTTTTTTTTAATTGACATGAGTGGAAGTAAGCAAAAGTACACTGCAAAGACTGTCTCGAAAAAATTACAAATGCTGCAATACTTGTGTATAGTCTATTTGCAGTTTCTTCACATTTTTTTCATTTTATTTTTGAAAAATCACCCTATCTATAATGTTTGGTTATTTCCTAAGCGTCCCATGTATCTCAAGCATTTTATAACGTTATTTTTAGTTACATTTAACATTGACTTACATTTTATCTATAAATTATATTTAATTTATATGAATAAAAAGTGAGAAAACAGGTTTGTTGGCGATGCTGGTAAGAAATATATAAAAATCATTACATTGAGTGCGTAATGTTCTCTACTTAGTTAAACTGTGTTTGCATGAGGCAAAGGAATATTCTGGAAGTAGAATTCTAGCGAAGCTTGAGAAAATTTAAGAGGGATATATAGTTGGTTTTTGTGCAAGATTTTTCCCAACAACCTTTGGGGATAGGAATATTTTTCCTGAATGAAACAGCATCAACAATTTGTTGTGGCCTGTTTAGTAAGTATGTAAGAAAAAATTATTTTTGTCACATTTGCAAGTGGTGGTACTGTTTGGAATGTAATTTAATTAAATAACTGTGCTAAAAGTCAAAACTTTGTGACCCTTGAAATAACATTTAGTCAATCATAAGAATGCAGAGTTAGTGAGTGGCTTCCCTTTATTTTTATTTTCTTTCTCTTTTACGACACAGGCTGTGGTTGGCTGCTTTCTCTTGTAGGCGGTCAGCATGCTGGAATGTGACAGTCCATTCCTACCAAAAAAAATGTAAAAATGATGTCACCACTTTACTGCTTTTCTTTGACTCCAGATGTCTAGGACCATGGTGCGCGTGTCCTGTAGTTGGGATGTTGTCGTAGCATCTACTGTTACCATGCCACATCAAATCGCTAACCCATTATAAGGTTTCCGTTCTCCATATTTTATGATAAACAATTTAAACGTAGCTGTGTAAAAGTACGTGAATGTAAGGCATTCATCTCAATGTCATCTTTTTTCCAGCGTATTGTTTAAGTGCCGCCAGGCGGTATCTGAGAAATTATGGCTCAGATGCCACTCCTAGTTGGGATATTGTGTAGTTCTTCCATGCAGACAGCTGTCTTTTTCCATTTCAGCCATCCTCCTCCCATGTTCAGTAGACTGACATTTTGGTGACAGAAAGTGTTTGCCATTGGAAAGTGGGAGAGGGAAATGCCTTGACCAATAGGTCTCGAAGGAAAAGAAATTTGTTGTATTTTTGGGACCGCAAAATGCATGTTAGTTTATTTTTCATCCTGGCTTTTGCATACCCATACATCTACTTTATTCTTTTCCTTCTTCCAGGTGAACCATTGCTGTGATTTACCAATAATGGCTAAACATTCCTGCTAACTCTTAAGGCTGTTGTTTGAGGCAACTAATGGTGTAGTAAAATATATAGGGTTCTGCGAATGTGGCTTTTTTTCCCATGAAACGAAAATTAAGTCATTAGATCTCTGCCTTTTAGCAAGATATTCATTATAACAAATTTGTTACAAAATCAAACTAAAAAAAAATTTAGTGTATGTAGTATTTTCCACGGGGGGTATTTATTGACATTTAAATTTTCGTTTTATGTATTTATTTCAGTTATAAAATAATGAAAGCAAACTTAATAATTTACAGGCAAAAATTTTGTTTGCCGGTGCACTAAATAAACATTCATTTACACCTGAAAATTTATTGAAATCTAGAATTTTCTTTTTGTTACAACTTTTGGTATACCAAATATTTGCACAACCCTAGAAATCTATATAATTTTTAATTTAATTTATTTTTGTGGTGCCGCTACGAATGGCATTTGTGAAACTTTTCATGTCCAAATGCTAGTTTATATTTTTAATTTATTGCAATTGTAAATGGTGAAAACATGCGTATTCATGTCATACAGGACAATGCAGCACACATACTGCAGTTACCGCTCATCTTGCCTCTGACATGCAAATTACGTCTTGGTATGAAGCACCCTTATCTCTAGATGAATCGGCTGTATTTTGTTTGCTCCTTTTTTATGTTGTGAAAGTGCATGTCAGTCAGCACTTACCTTACCACCAGCAACCACCCCAATACATCAGCATGCATAAACATCTCAAGTTCTGTCCAACCCATGAATCATCGGCACTGTTTAGGATGTATTTATTGAGGGGAAACACAAGTAACGAGTAGTACATGGTAAATGGTGCAAATACTAATATTCGTACTTTTGTGAAATGTTTGAACTGTTTTCAGAGAAAGAAAACTTTTTCCCTATCAATAACATTGATATTAAAATACAAAATCGGATAATTCGAAATAATGTAATTTGATGTCCAAGCCTCAAGAATTTTAAATTTAGTATTTATTATATTTCATTTTTAGAATTCAAGGTCCTCTGGTTCCAGTATAAATTATTCCTCAGTACGGGAGATATAAATGCAGATGATTGTCTAAATGCACATGTATTCGTTATTAAAAATATATGTATATATATATAATGAGAGCCTCTACTTAACTCTGAGCTCAAGAAATTTTCAATAAGTTCACTTAAGTTTTGTTGCTGCTGACTGTCTAGGGATAGTCTTGAAACGAAAATGATGAATTGTTTTCTATATGGGGCCTGCAATAAACAGGAGTAATGTTGCTTGCAAAAATTTATGATTTGTGCTTGAGTGCTTTGCTATGTTGCTGTGTTGGTATAAAAATATTTGTTTATGAATATGAAGATTCAAAATTAATGCCAGTCACAGAATTAATTTTTAACTTGGAAATGTCGGAAATAAAGCTATAAATATAATCATGAATCTTAGTGTACTCTTACTTGTTTTGAAATAAAATGCAGAACTCCCATACAAATTTTTACATATGTGGAGTAATTTGTAATCTTAATAACGTGTAGGAAAGTATTTTATAACTGAAATACATAATAAAAAAAATTTGATTATAAGTCTAAATCAAATTTGAAATAAATTGTAACCCGTATGGATAGTTTATGAAGGGACCAAAATAAAAACTAACTTATGCTGACAAGCAGTGCATGCAGACTTGTGCTCCATCCAGATGTTAACATCTGGTTTGCTGGTGTGGGTGGGAAGCAGTGTTAAGAAAGGAATTAGCAGAGTTACAAGAATTTTTTGAGGAAGAAATTCCACATGTTGTTATCTTTTTCTGGTTTGTCACCTTCTTCTAAAGCAACTTTTTATTTCACTGTGCGTGTTTATGGGAACAAAGTGAATTTGTGTACCCCAGATGTAATGCGATGTGCAGGCAGCCATTTCCACTGTCTGTCCCTTCCCACTCGGAACACTGTGGTTGCTGGGTCTTTTATCTACGGTGTGATTTCTGATTGCTGATGGACTATACTCTGAAAACAGTCCTCCTCCATTTCCACTCTGCTACTATCTTTTTCCTGAAGATCCTGATCCTCATAGTAGGGTGAAGCTTGGGACAAAGACTGAAGATTTCTTTGATAAAATAGTGGAAGTTGAACAACTTTTTCGCCAAAATTTTTGTTCACAACTGCAAGACTTGTACTGAAGATTAACTGAGAACTGCCAGCAACATTTTAGGTTTGTCAAATCGGCGGGAAATTATAAGCGCCCATTCAGTCAAAATTCGGCAAAAGCCAATTCAAATCTTCTCTTCTCTAATGATATTCCAGGNGAAATTATAAGCGCCCATTCAGTCAAAATTCGGCAAAAGCCAATTCAAATCTTCTCTTCTCTAATGATATTCCAGGAAATGTTTTCACACCGCAAAAAGAAAAATTTTGTGGTGTCATGTTTGTCCAAAACGAAATGTTCTCGTACATCTGANAAATGTTTTCACACCGCAAAAAGAAAAATTTTGTGGTGTCATGTTTGTCCAAAACGAAATGTTCTCGTACATCTGACATCGTTGTCACCATTTGGCTCGTGGGATTATGCGGCACAATCATATACGGAATACATACCCAAGCTTGGACAGGGTCCATGTTTAGTTAATTTATGCTAATGTAAAATCAAAAAATTGCAAAAAAAAANTACATACCCAAGCTTGGACAGGGTCCATGTTTAGTTAATTTATGCTAATGTAAAATCAAAAAATTGCAAAAAAAAACATAATGGCACTTTCTTGCACAACTCAGAACCCACCGATAAGACCTTATTATTGTAGTGTTAGAAAATGTGGCATGTCAGTCTTCAATACATAATTTGTATGGTAGCCAACGCGTGAATAATAAATAAGCTTTCCGTCGCAGATTTGCATAAATACGTTGCAGGCAGACAACTGTGGTGATCGTGGAGGAACACAAACATAGACTTGCTGTGGATTTTCCACGAGTGAAAAGTTAGATTTCTGTAAAACAGACAAATTGATATATGAAAATTTATCATTGCTTGCATTTCACNTCTGAAAATTTATCATTGCTTGCATTTCACAATCTAAAACATAGTTATAAGTTTTTTCGTGCATGGTTGCGTAGCACGACAATAGCAGTTTTATGTTTTTCCGTTTGCAAGATGACCAAATTTTTTAAATCCGACTGTCTACAAGTATAAAAGAACAAATAATTTATACTGTTACTACTGTTTAGGATTTATATTTTACCATTTTTCNTACATACCCAAGCTTGGACAGGGTCCATGTTTAGTTAATTTATGCTAATGTAAAATCAAAAAATTGCAAAAAAAAAACATAATGGCACTTTCTCGCACAACTCAGAACCCACCGATAAGACCTTATTATCGTAGTATTAGAAAATGTGGCATGTCAGTCTTCAATACATAATTTGTATGGTAGCCAACGCGTGAATAATAAATAAGCTTTCCGTCGCAGATTTGCATAAATACGTTGCAGGCAGACAACTGTGGTGATCGTGGAGGAACACAAACATAGACTTGCTGTGGATTTTCCACGAGTGAAAAGTTAGATTTCTGTAAAACAGACAAATTGATATATGAAAATTTATCATTGCTTGCATTTCACAATCTAAAACATAGTTATAAGTTTTTTCGTGCATGGTTGCGTAGCACGACAATAGCAGTTTTATGTTTATTCTGTTTGCAAGATGACCAAATTTTTTAAATCTGACTGTCTACAAGTATAAAAGAACAAATAATTTATACTGTTACTACTGTTTAGGATTTATATTTTACCATTTTTCNTGACTGTCTACAAGTATAAAAGAACAAATAATTTATACTGTTACTACTGTTTAGGATTTATATTTTACCATTTTTCATCTAGTGTGATATTACCTCACTTAATCGTCAGAATTGGTACTCTCTGCTGTGCATTTGGTATAAAGTATGGGGCGATTTTGTAGTAAAATTGTGAGTGCATTTACCGCAGGTGTAAATATTTCATTTAGTGTTTAATGTGTGGCTGAGGAAATTATGTACATATTTTGCACCTTTGATAATTTGCTCAAAAAATAATAATCATTTTTACTTCACAAGAACGTTAAATTAAAATCTTGATGCTTAACATATTCATTATATTGCACATAATACTTTCTTAACACTAAAATGCACACTGGGGCAAACTGCAGCAAAACCTGGCAGAAAATNAAGAACGTTAAATTAAAATCTTGATGCTTAACATATTCATTATATTGCACATAATACTTTCTTAACACTAAAATGCACACTGGGGCAAACTGCAGCAAAACCTGGCAGAAAATAGAAAAACGAAAATGGGCCAGGGTTGGAATCATTGATGATTCTGAGTGGAGTGGGATCTGAACCAACCTGTCATAGCATGTCGTGCTATTCAGGCTTTCCGGTTGCCTGGCAGAGCCCTGAGTTTGTGCTCAAGTCTGCTGGTGTGTGCACGTGTCAGCAGTTTAAATGCAACATCTGTTTGTTGTGTTTACTAGCCAGTGTATGTAAAGAGGCTAATATTTCGCGGTGTACTCGTCTACGTCAGGTATGTAATGCTGTTGTAGCAATAAGAAAAATGTTTTAGATGCTCACGAGAAATACTGCAAGTCTGCCAAGAAAGCACGTGCAATCTAGTTGATAACGTAACATTTTAGTTANTAGATGCTCACGAGAAATACTGTAAGTCTGCCAAGAAAGCACGTGCAATCTAGTTGATAACGTAACATTTTAGTTAGGTTTTAAGTGAAATCAAGCATCGATCCTTCCAAAATACCTAGTACTTGTTTTTCCCTGCTACTTTTGCTAGGAAAACTGTTTTGGAAACAATATGAAANGATCCTTCCAAAATACCTAGTACTTGTTTTTCCCTGCTACTTTTGCTAGGAAAACTGTTTTGGAAACAATATGAAAACAAAATTAATTAAAACAATGTATTGTATCTAGACATGTGTTTATTGCGTGTATGAGCTCGAAAACTGGTTCTATCACATGGAGAGAACTCCTAGGTAAGAGACGTTCTGCGGAAGGCAACACAGGCTCAAAATTGAACTACTTAAGGGACGAGCTTACGAAAAGAACCAAGTGTACTTTATAAAACTGTGATAGTTTGAAACAAAATTTAGGTCCCATTGGACAAAACCGTGCAGTATAAAAGAAACATTTGATAAACGTAATAAGGAATGGCTTGAGTCTTAAATTTCATTTTGTCACTACGGGATATTAACGATGTCGACAGGAAAATTCATTTGAAGCTAGTTGTGAGCACAGAACGACAGAAAACTGAAGACTTGAGGGAGTCTACGCCAACAGCTTTTCTAACATACGCAGCTCAAACAAGTTTCGGAGCTGCAGGTCCCACTTTGCCTGGTTTGTCGTGAAAAAATCATATGGCAAAACCCACGACCTGCATCCATAAGATACTGTAGGCCTCTGAAAACAGAATTTATTAAGGAATCTACGGAAGTATCGATTGCGGAGAAGAAAATCGTAATGAAGATATGCGAAACAAGTAATGTTTTGATCCAACTCAGGCGAGCTTAAGTTAGTCACAAATTAATCTTTGCCATAATAGATGGCAAAGTATGTAATGCTCTGAAGTAATCCACGTCAACGCAAAGATGCTACCTATGTGACGCTACTTCAGAGCAAGTTGATAACATAGAGGAAATGATTCGGGGGGAAATATATACAGACATCCTTCAATTCGGCATGTTTATGTATTTGAGGGTGGATTTGCATGTTTGAATTGCTTTTTCATTTGGCTTATAATTGCCAATCAAGAAGGGGCAAGGACATTGTAACTGCAAGTAATGCTGTGGTTTGATTTTAGACCAATCTATACCAGGCCGCAGCAATACGAATACCNAGGACATTGTAACTGCAAGTAATGCTGTGGTTTGATTTTAGACCAATCTATACCAGGCCGCAGCAATACGAATACCGGAAGACTGTTGTTTAAAAACCCAGACCTCTGCTGAAATCACAAACATGATTTAATTAAGAAAATACTTGGAATAATGACTAATTTTTCTTGTGGGCATGATATTGATGTACACACATTTTGGGCTTACACACATAATACAAGGTACTTTTTTGAAAGGTATCCATGGTATAACATGCCACCGACAGTGCAGAAGTATTTTGTACATGTACTGGAAATGATCGCATCAGCATTGCTTCCAATTGGACAATTAACAGAAGCAGCCCAGGAAGCATGAAATAAAGATTTTAAGATATAATGCAAGCACTACACCAGAAAATGTAGCAGAGAAAAAACTAATTATGATATATTTGGCCGCTTCCTTCTAAGTTCACATCCCGTTATATCCATAAAGAGGACAATAAAAAATAAAACCATGTAAAGTCTTTTGAAAGAGTCACAAGAGTTGATATATCTATCTGACAGTTATGTTTATGGCAGTGACAATGCTGCTTGCTGATGGTGAAGCTCTGATGGATGTATCCAACTGGTGGTGATAGTGAATGAGGATGTTGCTGGTGACTGTGCTGATAATGATGAAGATCTGGTAGGTGTATCGAATTGGTTGTGGTTATAGTGACAATAGCAATGATGGTGCTNTGTGCTGATAATGATGAAGATCTGGTAGGTGTATCGAATTGGTTGTGGTTATAGTGACAATAGCAATGATGGTGCTGATGGAGATGAAAGTGTGATGGGTTATTTTATTCAATTTGTTTTCATTTATTGCATTTTGATTATTTGTTGTTTTGTTCCAATGATTATGTATTTATCATTTGATCGCAACTTATTTACAACCTATTTGCATTACTAGTCCTGGGCACATGCATTATTGTCACGTCCGTGTTTTAATCATTGCTTACTACATGTATATGCTTTCTTCTCCTCAGAAGTCACATATATACATGGCGATTGCACCATTTTCTTTGACAATACATTCTCTTTAAATTGGTATCCAACATGCAAGATTTGATGCACTTCTTTAATTAATGCCACAAATGGAGACTTCTTGCCCCAGTGTGCAACGCATGAAAGCTGCAACGTTGACTTGTTTTGCAAAAATGAAAGGCTGTCAAATATGCTATTTTATTATGTTTGAAATTGGTAATATGGCCACCTAACCTCGTTACATTTGCTTACTAGCCACTTGTTACTACACAAAGGAATATGTGNTGAAATTGGTAATATGGCCACCTAACCTCGTTACATTTGCTTACTAGCCACTTGTTACTACACAAAGGAATATGTGGTTATTTTAACTTATTTAAACACTAGCTAACTAACACTATCTTAGCAAATATGCCTTTGACTTTCGAGAGAGGAACAATTACTGTGCAACAATGTTTCAGCAAGTATAAAATTTAACTATGCTATGCTGAGCACTCCACATATGCACCAAATGAGGTGGCATATTGGAAAACCTTCGCATTCACATCTGGGGGGGAATTGGGTTCGAATCCCGGNCTCCATCTTTTTTAAACAAAGAATATAATTTGTGTCTTTTATTGATTGCCAAGACCTCGCTATCAGACCAGGGTTCACTTTGTGTCTGACATAAACACTTAATTGCAAACTCACTGAGGAGTTTGTATGATATGGCTCTTGGCCTGGATTACACCTCTGAGTAAGGTCTGGCAGGAAGGCCACCTGCAAGGTAGTATGGGTCTCATTCTGGTTAGATCCTTGGTTGGCCGCTGGCTTGCTCTGATGCCCTGTCTTGGGATGGCTGGCGAGCTGGGTTGCTCTGGAGACATGGTTGTTGGCAGCGGTGGCTGGAAGAATGGGCTGGCAATGCCCAGGGGGGCGGGTAGATCCCGACATATGATGACCACAATTTGGTGCGTCTCCCCTTCGATTTCTCTGGGCGGGGGTGCTGAAAGTGAGACCTCAACAGTCGTGTGGCTTTAGCTAGTTCCCTGAGGGGGGCGGGGGGCTGATGAAGGTAGAAGACTATAGGGTTACAGAATAACTGGTTACATTTGGAGGTAGTAGCTGCCTTGTTGATTCTCTACATTGTACCGCTTCTATGGCTGAAGGCATGGGCGAGGTACTAAGAGTCCACCGCAAGAAGTAGGGGCAGACTGAAAGTTCTGTGGCTAAAGCGTAACCAAAAGCGTTTAGGTCACTCAAAATCAATCCTGGCACTCGAACCAGCAAAATTCAACACTGTGTTGGGAGTGGGTTGTCTGATCTGAATGTCTAGCCGCTTCTTCGCGCGTGTTCCTAATTGTTCTGGCTCGACCTTACAATGTTCCAAGTACCGGAGCACTTGGTTCAAGGTATTGGTGGTCATCAAATGGGTTGTGTTATCTGAAGTACGTGCGCCCGGTTAAGGGTATCCCGCTGTCATACTCTTGTTCTGACAATCAAGGACAACCCGCAGTCTGCTGCTTCTCCGTGGTGAATTGACGTCTACAGGGTTTGAGGTTAAGAACAATCACCCTAGAATAAGTACACAAAGGTTATGTTAAGAAGATGTGTTTATTCCTCAGAAATATGCATGTAGACCTGTACTGTCTTCTAGCTATCCAATTGCTGCTGTAACCAGCAGAAGGAACTGTGTTAACCGGGTAAAGGGGACCTGTGGCATAACAGACAAGATCAGATGAGCTGAGTACGTATTAGAACAACTGAATTCTGTCTACGCTGTTTGTTCTGAACGGACTCGAGGGGGGGAGGGTCACTACCAGAGTGGTAAATGGGGTTAAAGGGAGAGATGACTTATTTCTGGGGGTAACTGGTATTGAACGCTTCTGCAAAACTGTTGGTTCCTCAGGAGGACGGTAGGGGGCTCCAGCACTAGAAGTGGTGGAGTGAGCTGCTTAAAATCAACTGGCATTCTTGGGGTGCGCGTGGCTGTGAATAGGAAGGCCGGCATCGCCCCTTGTGCACCCTTTGGCTCTCTGGTATCTTCTTGGGCGAGTTCCCTTTGCAGAATTGACCGCATTCGCTTGGGGGAGGCTGGAAGCGGGGTAGTTTTTCTTTTATGCTGGTTGCATCTGGCATATTGTAGTGTGTGGGTCGACTGCAATTTCCTTGGGTTGTTTCTGTCTGCTATGGAGGCACAGTCTCGGGTTCAAACCCCGCCCTGGTGATGTGACATACGACAATTCTAGTACTAGTTGTTTCATAACCATCCACCCAAGATAATTATAACATGTTTAATAAAATTTTAATAGATATAAAATATAAAGGTTTTGCTAAGGCATTCATGCAAGATCTGGCATTCTCATTTCAATTATCATGCACAGTACTACCAAGCCATAAGTTAAAGTATTTTTAACGCTGTCATTTTAGGTTTTATCTTAAAAATGTTTGTTCTGCATATAGTTAGGTTAATTAATTTTCTTTGCACCAATTTTCTTCAGTCGTGTTTCAGTTCAGCATACACATCATGTTACACAACAGTGCTTTCTGCAACACTGGAATAACATTTTCATAAATTGGTTTAATCCCCCTTACTTAGCTATACCGTGTTGCATAAAGGTGAAAATTATTTGCGGCGAAGTGATCTTGGTGGCATCCGTGTAAAACCTTGATAGTTTTGAACAGCTGTGAATGTGTGAAATGTGACTAGTGCTTTGTGTGTTTTCTGATTCCTCATGTGGCTATTAGTGCCATGCTTTTGGAGACTATGTTCCAGGTGGGGCTCCCAATGGCATGATGAACAACTCTCCCATGATGGGTGGTGACGACATGGGTGGACATGGTCCCATGATGGGTGGCGGTGGAGGAGGAGGTGGAGGTGGTGGTGGTGGAGGGCCCAAAGGATCTACCCAAGTCACCATACCAAAGGATGTGAGTCGTGACAGAAAATTTTTCTCGTTTCAGACAGGCTAACATTAAAGCATCAATTTGTCTCGTACATATCTATTCTCTCTGTGGCATTGTTTCAAGGTTATGTCCCATTGATATCCTGTACGTTACGTTTGCAAGTTAAGTAGGATGTAGTTACCGTATTCACCCGAAAATAAGACTTTTATAAATGTAAGACCACCCCCATAGTATATCATATTTCAAGAAAAATAATTTATCCCACAATTTTAATCTTTTCGCTTAGTCAATGGATTCACAAAAAAATAATTTCAATTACTTTTAATTTTTTTGTTTAAACCACTTCATAAAATTAAAACAAAAATGACTGAGATTGATGCTATAAATATACACTATAATAAATGTTAAATGCCTGAAAGAAATGTGTACAAATAGTACTGTGGGTTGTTGGTAGTTTGGAACACGGCCATGGTATGAAAGTGTAAAAAGGGCACACTACTTTCATACCATGTTATCTGTGCGTTTCATGTTTTGGATTCCAAATGGCCACCATTATTTACGTAGCATTATATGTGATGCGATTGGCAGTCAAATGGGTACGTAAACATTATTACATGTTATTGTAGGTTGAAACCGTTTGCTGTCAATTGTAAGACTACCACTTTTTTTTTCAAATACAGTTTAAAGTGAAAACTATTGTCTTATTTTCTGTTGAATAAGGGGTGGTGGGTTTTTTCTTTCTTTCCTTTCCTTCATAAAATGTACATAAAATCAGCACTTCATTAGCCAATAATTCATATTGTGATGAAAGTTATAAATACTCTGCTTCACAGCTGGAAAAAAAAATACATTTTCCACAAACTGCCGCCATAATAGTTTTACCTGCTTTAAACGTTTAAATGCACAAATAGCCTATGTTATTGGAATTAACAAAGTTTTATTTTACTCTCGATAACTATTTCACAAAGCAAGTTGCTGAAATATTCTTGAAATAGGTATTTTCTGGAGACAATGTTGTGTTAATAGGGATGGGGCAACCGAATCAAAGATTTTCCCTATCTTTTCTTTTTC